>BHFT01004673.1:0-12536 GCA_004320025.1 Laticauda laticaudata
AAATTATCTCCACGCTGTCTATCAGTAACGCAGGTCCAAACTCTTGATGCAGATCTCACACCTGCAACCCATGAAGAGATTATGGCCCTCTCCGCCCAAAGTAAGACACAATTTTAACCCTGATCCTCTCCTCTGCGTTGGCCTAGGATGGATAAGGGATGGGCCTGGTGTCCTCCTCCGACTGCTCAGAGTCAATCGTCATCAGGGCATGGATACAGGTTAAGGTAGCCATCCGTAAGGTCTTAGTCTACAACAACCTGTGAAAGAGACTGGGCTGAGAAAAGGCGGAACTGATCTGATATCTCCAAGGAAATTCCATAACTAAGCGTGGAACATAAGTTTCCATTTTTCCAGTCTTTTTTTTTTTTTTAAAGTCAAAACTTTATGTGGCAATAATACAACATAGAGAGATCTGGATAGATGACAGATAGATATACACTCTTTTTTTTTGTCATAATTTTATTTAAAAGAAAAGCATGTTTTTTTAAAAAATATACTGTCTCTGAATTAACACATATTACTGAGGTTATATAACTGTATATAACATTAGTAAATAATATCAAGCAAAACATAATCCAGTTGTTTTTAATGATAAAAAACAAAAGTATAAATTATCTTAATCCCAAAATGTCCACTCAAATTGCTTTAAAATGTTTTTAAAACATAAATAAATAAAAAAAACCTACAGATAATAAGAGATATTTAGGTTCTGACTTCCTCCTTTCTGTACTTTAACCAAGCAGTCCCCATTGATGCAAGGTTTACAAATCATACTTTAAACAAATGTTTATCAACCTTGGGAAGATGGGTGAACTTCAACTCTCTGAGTTCTCCAGCCACTATAATGTCTTAGGAATTTTGGGAGTTGAAGTCCATTCAACTTAGTTTCAAAAGTTGAAAAACACTGCTCTAAATGTTTGTATTTATTTTGCTGTGTGATATATAATATATATGGAAGCCCATATTGTTTATTTCCATGGCTGTTTTGATATCCTAACCTACTGGGATTGTAAATTACATACTAGGATCAGGGCGTGATTTTAAAAAAAGGCAATATAACCGCTGTGATAGTAGAATCAAAGTTTTGCCAAGACTCATGGAATAAGCCATCTTGAGACTTCTTTGACTATACCCTGTGGACATCCGACTTCAGCTGCAATGTTAGAGAAAGAAACCCCACCACAGAACCATAAAGTGCCCTCTGAGATCTGGCCAAGGATGAATATTTTGGCCAACATGGCCAAAGAGAAGGAAGCAAAGTGTCCTGGGTCAGCAGCATCTATATAGCCATAGGTTCCTCACTCTAGATTAAAAGACAAAAAAAAAACCCATTAAACTGATTTTATACTCATTATTTCTGTTATGCAGTGAGAAAGCTTTTGTTTTTGTTAACAATGAGAGCAAAAAGAGGAAAAAGGCTCTCAGAAAGGGCAAACTCAGCATCTTCCTCAAAGCCAGAAAGGACCATGAAGTGTCTACATAGTGTGCCATTTTTGAAAGTGAACTCACAAGAAAACAAGTCTAAATTGTTTTGCATCTTGGCAGGATTTGAAGGCAGTTGAACAAATGGTTCTATCATGTTCTATCATGTTCCAAAAATTAATTGCTCACAGGTAAATAGAGTAGTCTGCCTAGGCACACCAACACAGCCTTGTTTAGAAAATTGGTCAAGGTCATTAAGCAGAAATTACTCTGCCGAAATTGTTTATTTATTTTTTATTTATTTTGTCAAACAATTATTAGACAACAGGTATAAGTATAAACATGGTAATTATGAATGAATGAGTTCTTTATCGGCCAAGGATAATGAGACACAAAAAGAATTTGTTTTGGTGTATATGGTCTAGTTGTACATAAAAGGAAAAGATACATTCATCAAGAGTCAAGAATCATCAGGTGCAACACTCAATGATAGTCATAGGATACAAATAAACAATCAAATCATACTGGGAAACAGTCAATATAGATCATAAGGATACAGTCATACAGTCACACATGGGAAGAGATGGGTAATAGGAACAATGAGATTAATAGTGATAGTAATGCAGGCTTAGTAAATAGTTTGACAGTGTTGAGGGAATTGTTTGTTTAGCAGAGTGATGGCATTTGGGGAAAAACTGTTCTTGTGTCTAGTTGTTCTGGTGTGCAGTGCTCTACAGCATCATTTTGAGGGTAGGAGTTGAAACAATTTATGTCCAGGATGTGAGGAGTCTGTAAATATTTTGCAACTATCTTTTTGACTTGTCCAGTATATATATGGAAGGCAGATTGGTAGTAATTGTTTTTTCTGAACTCCTAATTATCCTCTGAAGTCTGTGTCTGTCTTATTGGGTGGCAAAACCAAACTAGGCAGTTTTAGAGGTACATGATGATGAACATATAATGTTCAATTATACAGTGAGTGTAGCAAAGTGCACTTAAATTATTGCTACTTCTGATATATTAAAATATAATTGATTTGTAGAGCCCCCAAACCTGATCTAATTCAGAGTAGCAGCAGTCAACTGCAGTTAGTATAACAGCTGAAAGATTCATGCAGATATAAAATCATGTATCTTAAAATATTCACCTTCCTAACCCTCTCCTAAGGCATCCAGAGTGCACATTTAAAAAGGCATGGCTTCAATTGTTCAGCCAATGATGCCTTCTTGACATGCCTTTTTTAAATGTTCAACTCTCCTAATGTTCCTGCCCTGTTCCCTGCATTCAGTGGACAGAAAACATCCACATAAAAATGTATACAAATAAAGAACTACAACTTCTCTTTAAATAAATTAACAGACACATTGCAAAAGGGAAGTTTGTTTTCTTAATTAACCACTGTTGGTCCTGGATTATGGCGGCAGTTTAGAGAAGTAGGAGGAAAATGTTCACAAAAACAATTTCTCATGTGAAATTAGTTCTTCTGCAGAGCCATATTGTTGGAAGAAGTTATGTAGGCCACCTAGTCAAATATGACATCCATGCAAAAATCTAAATTAAAACATCCCTAACAATTCTACTGACATATCCAGTAAACTGAATCAAACCACCACTGTTTTAGTAATTGGTCCATAATCAATCTGCTGTCTTCACAGTCTTCCTTCAATTGAAATCCATTTTTCCATGCCTTATCTTCTTGGATTATAATGAGTAACTCTTTTTCATGTGTCAGCTTTTCACACTTTTTGATAAATTTCAAAAGTAAATAAATGCAAGAAAAGTAAAGACTAACTCTGAAATATGAAGCAGCAGTGGAATATTTCACTCTCTTTGGATATGTGATCCTTGTCTTTCAAGGTTATTATCCTTATACAGAAATGAGATCTGTGTAAATATAAAAACAAAGGAGGACTGCAAATGCTACTCAGAGACAACTAACTGTATTGGACTTAACACAGTACTACCTTCCAGCTGGCAGGTTACAGCATCCCAGAAATAATGGGTAAGGGGGATACAGAAAACAATTCACTACTAAAAGACACCCTAATACTGGAATGCACAACAAATTTGATCATTCTGTCTGTCATCCAAGGACTAGAATATGAAAATATATATATTCATTCTTAGAGGGTATTTATCTAACTTATATGTATCTAATTATCTCTCTCTGACTGACTAATGTTCTGTCTGCTATCTGTCTGTCTATCTATCTATCTATCTACCTATCTATCTCTATCATCTGTATAAAGATATGTATGCATATGTACATGTATCTTCTTAGCATTTAACCAGAAGTGGGCAGTTCATTCAATATATTCCTGATCTAAAACTATGCAACGAAGCACAGTACACATCATCTCTGCCAAAGAAACATTGCAGATGGAAGTTGCTCCCACGCAAATTTTATTTTGTATTTCTGTTATCTCTAGCTCTTACTTTTCTATTGTCTATATTATTCAGATTTCTCAGCCCATTTAGATGTATATCCTGAAGTAAAACTTTGGCTAGAGGGAAAAAAGGCTGCAATCAAACTCAACCCCTAGGCCCAGGTCATTTTCAATATACCGTAACAATATACTGTAGAAAGCTATGTTTTCAGTTTCCAGTCTAATTTATCTTCCCAGCCTCAATAAGATTAATCAGATGCTCCCACTGCTATGATGTTGGCTCAAAATCTGGTAACAAATAGAAACAATACACTTTTTGAAAATCAATTCTAGATAAATTCTATTAAAGCAGGTTGTTCGCTCATATTTTTGTGTACCTGCTGTACTCAACCAGGATTGTTTTAGGATCTTATATTTATTGTTCTGTAACTAGTACTGACGTATAAGCCCAGAGGTACAATAGAAAACAGATCATATTGCCAGAGCTTTGTATTACTTCCTTTCTATCAGAGAACTGTCTCCTTGAGACACTGAAAGCAACCTGGACATGGGTAGTCACAGCAGCCATACTTTAATATGAGGAAATCCTTGAGGGATCATCAGCTAAGATTCCAGGACGGGGTTTAGTTTGATTTGCTGGCTTTGGTTTGGTTTGGTGTTTTGCACCTCACAAGCAAGCTCCCTGTGGATTAAGTATCACATGCCCAAACAGCTTTCTTCTTCGTGGAGGTACCACTCAAGGTAAGGTGTACAAAGGAGTTTTTAGCAATATCTAGTCTTTATGTAGGCTTCATTCTTAAGCAAGCATTGGGAGAAAAAATAAAAGAGATCTCCCTTTAAAGCACCATGTTTAGGAAACGTCAATAAGATTACACTGTATTTAAGAACTCTAGGCTGGAGAATACACTTTGGGTGATTAAGATGGTTCATAGTTTCTACTTATAATCTATAACCTAACTTTTTATAGATATGGTAGAGACAAGATTGATAAATTGTAAGTAAATGAAAAGTGCTAAATTCATCTTATATGACAAGATACCCTCAGGGATATGGTTTAAAAAAAGTTCATATGGCAACCAAAAAGTTGCAACTGAAGCTGTTTTTTTCATGAGCGATGAAAAATCCTATTGTGGCTGCCATCTTGACTTTTTTGACCATATACTACAGACACCCCAGGATATCCTTGTTCTTCTTGAATTTTCTCTTGGCTATCATGCCTAATTGAACTCTCCAGTCAAGAGATAAATCATGGGTGGAACATATTTTTGCCTACCTGCTCTTCTGTAATAATCTCAGAAGTCTCCAATTAACCTCCCTTATAAAAAGAGCAACAGAGTACTATCACAAATCCTTAGAACAGTACAGCATTTCAACTTTCCAGGACATTCTGCAGCAGACCTCAAGATGACTATTTTGGAAAATTAGCATTTTAATCCGATCACTAAGCAAGATTGCTAAATCACATACCTCAAAAAGTTTCAGACCATCTCAGTTGATGTATCTGCATAAAGATCTCCCCATCACCACCATCTACTTCACCTCACATCAATCTAGCACTCTTATGTTTCTGATGAAAAAGCTGTAGTTCACAAAAGCTTATACCCTTTTAAAGTGAATTTGTTGGAAAGAAAAAGTGCTATCAATTTTTTTATTTTTGCCACTGTAGACTAAAGAGGTTTCCTCCTATGATCTCCATAGAACCAGGCTCAGTTACAATAGCGAGGAATGCATTGTTGGAAAAGTTGAACGACCAGGTTAGGGAGAGATCATCACAGAGAAAAATCTATGTGGCTGCTCAGAGGTGACATCAACTTGATGACACAAAATCAACTTTGCCATCGTTATTTTGGTTTTGGATAACATTATGCATCAAGAGGGCTGGTTGAGCTTCTCAGATAATCCCAGGACCTTTTAAGAATGAATCTAAATTTACTGCTGATTGAATTTATATAATTGCACAATACATTACTGTATATCAACCTGTTTCATTCAAGTTAAATGTGATGGTGGACAGAACCTAACCCTGAGGTGAAGGGATCTCANCATTACTGTATATCAACCTGTTTCATTCAAGTTAAATGTGATGGTGGACAGAACCTAACCCTGAGGTGAAGGGATCTCATCCAAGGAAATTTCTGCAAATTGGAAACTTAAGTTTATTTTATGTCTTAAGGTTTACTTATGTATTTGTATCCAACCTTTATTATTTTTACTCAATAACTCAAGGTGGCAAACACACCCAACACCACCTTCCTCCTCCTATTTGGCTTTGCATTTGCAGTCACTTTACAAGTCCTGGAGAACAGGGTTGCGCCAACCCACAAAAGGAGCATCTGGCTTTAAAGTTTATGCGCCTTGGCATGCTGCACAAAGGGGAAGCTGAATGGCGCTAACTTCCCTGCTGCCAGCTTGACTTGCAGTAGCCTGCAGATTGCAACCTGGTCCTGCTTGAAAAGATGATCAACCTGGAAATACTCCAAAGACAGGAAGGCTGGAGGTGAGGCTGAGAGCAAGTCATCTGGGGAGATGAGATCTGTGGGCAGGCTGGGTCTGGAGGCAGTTGGGAGGTTTTCTGGGTTTTTAGTTTGGGACATGGCACGCCTACGTTGAGGACTTCAAGAGCAGTTAATTATGAGGAAATAACGCCTTCCGTTTTCAGCAGCTAGAGAGAGAGAATATCCCCTGCCCGCCCAAAAGAACAAACAAAAAAAACAAAAACCTTTTTTTTTGTTGTTGTTCCATTATCCCAAGCAGCTGCTTCCCACCACAGACCTCCTTCTCCTTGTAGAAACTTGGCAACCCCAAGCCGGCATTTTCTAACAACGGGGAGGCGAGAGGTGGCCAGCGAGGAGGTGGAAAGGGGCCCAGCCCTGTTCATCCCGCGGGGTTTCTTTCTTTCTTTCTTTCTTTCTCTCTCTCCCATCCCCTCACCCATCCCCTCCCCCCCCAAAATGAGCGCGGAAGGAAGGAAGGAAGGAAGGGCGGAGAGCGNCTCCCCCCCCAAAATGAGCGCGGAAGGAAGGAAGGAAGGGCGGAGAGCGAGCGCGCGCGCGCCTGTGGCCTTTCGGCGCAGCCAAGGGACCGCCGCGCGGCTCTTCTCCTCCTCCTCCACCCGGGGAAAGCGAACAGGAGCAGGCGAAAGGGGTGGGGTGGGGAGGGGAGACGCGCAGGGACCCAGTGCCGCGGAGCCCCTCAAGCGGCGGTACGCGCGCCGCGCTGCCGCACAAAAGGCCCCTGCGCGCGCCCTTAAATTTCCCCGGCTGACCTTCCTCTGAGGTAAAATTTTGGGGACGTCCTTCTTCCTCCTTCCCCCCACCCTTTCTCTCCCCCTTTGAGGGCAATCTAGGGAAGAGGGAGAGGCCGCGATGACCGCCCTCAGGAAAGGCTTCTACCGCCAGGAGATCACCAAGACCGTCTGGGAAGTGACGGAGCGCTACCGGGAGCTGCAGGCGGTGGGCTCTGGAGCCTATGGCGCCGTCTGGTAAGTGGTCGCCAAGGCGCCCCTGATTTGAGGGCAGAGGAAAGAGCCCCGAAGGAAGCGCTGCGCTGCTGCCGGAGCCAAAGTCCGGCCCCGTCCAGCAAGGGAACAGCGGCCTCTTCGCGTTGTTTCTTCCTTACACGCGTTATACACACACACCCCATAAAGCCTGTTCCGCGGCAGCCGGGAACCAGAAGCCCGAAATGCCAGCCTGACCGCATTTTCTTCCACAGACCTGCGGTTGGACCTGTTCACACGATACGCTCCACCTGGGTACTGAGGGCGGGATCCGTTTTCTCTAGGTTTCTCTCACTTCGCATCAGCCGGGGTCTTTTAACGCGCGGAGACCGCGGGGGTGGGAAAAAAAAGAAAAAAAAAAGACTCCAGTAATCAAAAATTAACAGCATGGTTAATTAAGTTGGTATGCAGATCGAGAGGTGGTGTTTTTTTGTTTTTGTTTTAAAAAACAACAACAACAACGTGTCGTCTGAATGCAGCACACGCTCCTTCGTGCATTGAAAGTGAACCCAAGAACCAGCGGGTGGTGTTAGCAGGACTTCGGGTGGCTTTGAATTTCTTAATTCTGCTCTTTTTGCCATGTTATATAGAAAATGCGAAGGGAGGAGAGAGAAAAGTTACTGCATTGTTTTGGGGCACAGAAGTGGGGTTAGGATCTTTGGGAGAGGGGAACATCTGAAACAACTTTGGGCAGTGAATTATAATTTCGCAACAACAACAAGAAGAACAACAAAAATGTGGCTGGTTTTTGTAAAGGGAAATGTTTCCCTTTCCCCCCCCTCCCCACCCCAGAAATATTCTCGCAATACATGCCATTTTTACTAACTGGAAATGACTCAGCCTTTTAACATCTTTGCTGCCACGATGAATTAATCAAGGAGAGAAGCAACCTAGAATTAAGGAGACATTTCCTGACAGTTAGAACAATTCATCAGTGGAACAACCTGCCTCCAGAAGCTGTGAATGCTCCAATACTGGAAGTTTTTAAGAAGAAACTGGATAACCATTTGTCTGAAATAGTATAGGGTTAGGGTTAGTGTAGGGTTTCCTGCCTAACCAGCGGGTTGGACTAGAAGACCTCCAAGGTCCCTCCCAACTCTGTTATTCTATTATTCTGAATGTCTTGTTGGGAGTAATTTTTTTAAAAAGCCAAATAAACAGAAAGCCAAATTTTCTGCTAGAAATCTAATTCCAAAAATATATAGGTACTATTTAGCCAACCTAGGAGGATAAAAAAAACAAATTTGGACCTGTTTTTATGGATGGGAGGCTACCAGGAGATTCTATAGTTATAGAATAGACTGGGGATTTGAAAAAGCAACTTTGGAAAGGGCAATTGCAAACTGCTTCTATATTACTGCCAAAAACACTATGAAGTGTGTCCATTACATTACATCACATTACATCCTGTCCTTTCTTCTTCTTTCCCTTCCCTTTTAAGGCTTCATTCTCTGATTTCCATCTATCAGTTACTGGTTTCTTCTCTTCTGTTGATCCCAAATCTCAAATGGAAATAGGAAAAATTGATGTTTTTCTTCCTCTGCCATGTGCCCTGATGATGGTTGATGTAATTGGCACTTTGAATGCATTGAACACATCAGAGCATGGCCATGGAAGTGGGAGAGGATGGTGTAACCCCTCTTGTTATGTTTGGTTGTTCCTCAGGTGTTGAGGTTATTGTAGAGGTGAGTCTAAGTCGCTTCAACCTTTTGGACTGGAGTGGCATATGACCCCCAGTAAATAACAATATGTTGTTCATCTATCTTACACACACTCATACACAAATCTCTCTCTCTCTGTCTCTCTTACACAAAACATGACCTTAAGTAATTACACTCTGCCGAGGTAAGTTCTTAAGTCTTTGATAAAGTATCTGTTTCTGATGCAAAAGTTCTCTGGCTCCTCTGAAAAGGAGGTGATGGAAAAGAAGTATCAGTCAGTGCCAGTTAGACAAACGATACAACTGGAGCAGTTTCTTCGGTTTCTTGTTATGATACACCTCTAAATAGCAACCAGCAATAGCACTGAGACTTAGATACAGCTTTACAGCCCTCTGTAAGTGGTTTACAAGTTTACAATTTGTGTCCTCATTTTACCCACTTGGGAAGGATGGAAGGCTGAGTCAACCTTGAGCCTGGTGAGATTCGATCTGCCAAATTGCAGGCAGCTGGCTGCAGCAGAAGTAGCCTGCAGTACTTCACTCTAACCACTGTGCCACCGTGGCTGAAACTGATAAACTTACAAATAAGCAGGCTATAATCTGTTATTAAGGTAGAAGCATGTAGTTAACTGTTGGTGGTGCTAGGAGTGAGCCTCCAGTCCGTGAAGAATTTTCCCAAAATAAGCAAACTTCTTGCCGCACTTAGGAGAACAGGGCAGAGGTAACCTCTTTTAAACAACCATTCTTATTAATTTATAGACACCTTTGTAGCACAATAAAAGATAGTTGAATTTTTCCACCTTAGAAGGTTTATAGGGTAGCTATTTTGGCTTGACAGGTCCACATGTCTTCTCTAGTGACATCTCATGCAACTCTTCCTGTCTCTGTTAAGTTCAGCTATAGACCAGAAAAGTGGAAGCAAGGTGGCTATCAAGAAGTTGTACCGCCCATTTCAATCAAAGCTTTTTGCCAAAAGAGCCTACCGGGAACTGCGCCTTCTGAAGCACATGAAGCATGAAAATGTGAGTACCTACTCTAATGAACTTTTTATTCCACAGTCCAGAAAGTCCTTGCACACTCTGATTTAGCAGCCTAAAAGGAATTAGTTCACATGGACTAACATGGATCTAGATCAGTGGTCGTCAACCTGGTCCCTACCGTCCACTAGGGGGCGTTCCAGCTTTCATGGTGGGCGGTAGGGGTTTTGTCCCCTACTGCCCAGCATCACTGGGGAACCGGTGGGCGGATAGAGAAAACTTTACTACTAACAGAGATACAAAAGTGGGCGGTAGGTATAAAAAGGTTGACTACCCCTGATCTAGATGATGATCTAAATCATTGTTGTTATTTTACCATTTCTTCTAAACTAGTAAGTTTTGCACAACCTTTCATTCCTCCACTGCCTCATCAACTATATTAGTAACAAGTCATGAGATAACAGAAGCCTGGTATGGACAAGCATTACTTAACAACTCTAGTTTAGCACTTCACAAACAAATTTCCTTCCCCCCCAAGTTGGCCATGAGAATGCCATCTCATTTTCATTTAGCATTAACTCTGAGCCCAAACCTGCAATAAGTTCAACAGAACAATCCCAAATAAAGGTCATCAGTAAAATGATGTGTTTAACCAAGTCTATTTAGTTAAAACTGGAACTGAAAAAAGACACTAATCTCATAGTCCTGATAATAAAGGAACAGAGCAGGTGGGTGAAAATGCTAATCATAGCTTACTTTGTAGTCTAATATTACAGAATGCCACATTAAATAATTATTAATGATTATGTGAGAATTGTAGAGCCTAATGAACAAGTGGCGCCAGTTTGATATTTTGTTCACCAAGCTCTTTGGCTGAATGGTATTGCTTTGTATGTGTTTCCATGCTATTTCTATCTCAGATGCTTGGAATTCTATAGGAACTGTGGCTTTAAATGCAGTTTTACGAATTTTGTTGAAATTTTGCTTTTATTATAACTGATCTTTAATATATTGATACTGCAAAATCTTAAATTATTTTTGTGATTTGGAATTCCAGCCTTAAAAAACCTATCTATATATCTATATTTCTCTCTCTACACACACACACACACACTTTTATACATAGATACATAGATATGTGTGCGTGTACATACACATATACACACACACATACACATACATGTATAATGAATAGTTTACTATTATGTCAGAAGAATAATGCTTTGTGCAGAATGCCTATTCCCCTTTTTTGAAAGCTAAAAAGACCAAAGGTTTTTGCTTTACCAGTTGATACTTTCATGTGTTTTTGATAGGATTAATTTTCTGTCCAGTTAAACATTATATGTTTTGTCTAGTAATTATCAGTACTGATTGTGAATCTGGGGATTGAGGAAGAGAATGCTATTTAACAGTTTTGTCAAAGCGCTGTTTCAGAGTTTTTGTTTCAGCATTTTAGCATGGAGCAAGCTGAATATATTTTGAATCAATTAATTACTCTTTTTCAACACTAATCATCTTCTATTTTTCTGCCAAGCAAGTAAATTAGTAGGTAAGAATCAGGCAGGTTTGTGCTTTCATGTAAGTTAATTTGATCAAGATTTTCTTGATGGAAATGCACTGAATCAAGATTTAGCACTTTTTTGGGGTCCTGGCTTTGTCATTTCTCAGATGAACACTTGTGGGTCATGAATTTTCATGAAAATATGTGAGATAATTGCAGGCTTTTAATATTATATTTCTTCATTAAATGTTTAGGGAGGGGTATCTATGTATGCTGTGTTGCTAAACCAAATCTAAAAAGTGTAGAAATCTTTTAGTGGTGAAGAATCATAGTTAATTTTTTTTTGCACAAATGATGTCTACAAGAGCTTTACATCTTCCTTCTGAACAAAACTTAGAGCGATATAGTGAGAGTTCTTTTTTTAATTGTGATACAACTTTTAAGATTATTTCCTTCTGTTGCCTACCTCAAAATGGTATCAGTTGGAGTAGATACAATTATAGTAGAGGAATCTCTGAAGATGCACAGAGGAAGCTTCAGGTCAACAGTTTTCTTTTCTGATCCAAGGAGACATTCTCAGAAACAAAACAGTGGAAAAAGAAATATGATCTCCATTGACATCCTTCTTCATATGAAGTTTTTCTAACCTCCAGAGTGTCTTAGAGGAGCTCAAGAGATGGAAATCTCAGTTCTGCAATTTGCTCTCAGTTGCTCAGATCCAACCTGTATACATGGTATGCATGCAAGATATAGTATACTAAACATATAGTATACCATTTCCCTACACAGCAAAACATACCCTGAATTCACTAATTATTTGTTTGTCATATTTAAGAACCTTCCATCTCCTTCACAAAACGATTCCGGGAGGTGTACAATAAAGTATTAAAAACATATAAAAGTATGTAAAATTTAAAACGGGCAAGGGAACAAATTGATTAAAAGGTGGGAGACTGTCAGGGCACCAACCCTCCCTTTCATTGGTGCAAGAAAAGGTGCAGATCCGTGTTTTTAACACCTTTATGAAAGGCCAAGAGAGTGGGGACTCACCTCACCTCTGGGGATGGGTAGGCTTTCACGGGGGGGGGGGGGG
>BHFT01004673.1:12551-59869 GCA_004320025.1 Laticauda laticaudata
GGGGGGGGGGGGGGGGAGGCAGAGAAAGCTCTCTTTTTGGACCTCACCAAGTCATTCATTAACTGATGGGATCTGCAGCATATCTTTCCTGTGGGATCAGGTGGGTAATGTAATGGGATAAAGACAGTTCCATAGGTAACCTGACCTGTAGTGCTTTAAAGATCATAATCAACACTTTGAATTGGACATGGAACTAGACTGACAATTAATGTTTCTCGTGCAAATAATTGCAATGGCACTATTTTCTTATTTGTGTTTCTCTTCTTCTGTAGGTAATTGGGCTTTTAGATGTCTTCACACCAGATCCTTCACTGGATAAATTTAATGACTTGTAAGTGTATAATTTTGGGGAAAACTTTGGCTTCTGTGTTATGATTTACAGTAAAATAGATGCTGATCTCAAATTTCTTTGTATTTATATTGATGGAATTATCGTTGCTTCTTGCAGACCAGATTTTCTGGTTCACGGGCAGTCCCAGTTTAGTATATGGCATTGGCGTCAGTGGGAGAACAGGGCTTCAGCAATGTTAGTGTGTGTGTGTTGGGGACAGGATACCTGTGTAGCATCTGCAGATGGTGGTGTATTCCCAGTTTCTCATGTGGCCCTTTGGGAAAATTAGTGGCCCACCCCTGTTCTTGGTTAAGCTTGCTTTGGAGTTAACTGGATCAGTTTGGAATCTGGTTCTCCATATTAGGATACATTAATTGTTGGTGAGCATTGTCATTATGCTGTAAGAATCACATGATTATATATAAAATAAAATGACATCACAACCATCTGTATCAAGGGTCTTCAAACTTGACAGCTTTAAGACTTGTGGATTTCAACTCCCAGAATTCCTGAGCTAACATAACTGGAGGAGGAATTCTGGGAGTTGAAGTCCACAAGTCTTAAAGCTGCCAAGTTTGAAGACCACTGATCTATATCTTTACACAACTGAACTTAAAGATAGATGTTACGTCTTTATAGCGTTAAGTAGAAAATGAAACTTCTGAAAGAACTTTCTAGTTTTAATCGTTAAGATTTCAGTAAATAAGGCCAGAGGACATTTAGACCATATCTTCCAAATAAAATGTAAACCAGCACATTAATGCTCGTTTGTTTTCCAGTGGTGTAAATATTGCGGATGGAATAATTTATGTCTTATTCTAAAAGTAGTTCGATTATTAATTTGTTCGGTTTATGTGCTACTTTTTTTGTTTAATCAGGCCAGTTAAATATCTGATTTTTTTAAAAAAAGTTTGCTTATTATTTATAATTAGGTATTGGAAGATCTGGTTATTTATTAAATAGTAGATTAGCTAAAGCAGCTTTTTCTACTTGACAGTAGCCAGGTATTGATCTGCAGTTTCTGTTGTGTTCAATCAACATATAAAACGGCTGAGACCGATGGATGCTGTAATGTGGAACACTTGGGAAGTTTTAGCTATTTGTACAAAAAATAGAAATATGTAATTTCTCCCTCCCCATCTAGCTGGAGAAGTCTGTTAAACTTTTATTAATTACTTAGGTTTGTGCAATTGCTTCTATAAATAGTTTATTTTCCCCTCTTCTGCTTTTAATTAGTATTGAATTTTTGCATGTATTTGTCAGCTTTTAACCCTGTATTTAAAGTCCTACGTTTTCTTATCACATATGAATACAGCAATATCTACCATACATGTATTAGTGTAAAAAGGCTACAGTTATTAAGTTATTTCAACAATATTTTTGTCATTAGTTACTTATATTGTTGGAATAGCTTGCGAGCTATTCAGCAGCTTTGCAATATTCACAAGCTGTGGCACATTAGCCATAATAAAATCATGGAGGAAAGCACACATCAATGTTTCATTATTCAACAATTGTCAGCACTCCAGGCCTGGTTCTTTGTTTATCCCGTTTTTTGGTTTTTTTTAATCAGAAAGCTCTGCTTTTTCCCTTGCACTAAATATAGTCCCCAGAAGCTGAAAAGTACCTGCTGTTTTTTGTTTTTTTTTTTTTTTTGGGGGTNTTTTTTTTTTTTTTTTTTTTTTTTTTTTGGGGGGGTGGAGGGGCTTTTTTAAAATCAATTTTCTGCAAATTTGACTGTTTTCCTTTGAATTTAAATAATTGATAGCGGGATATAGATTGGACTACCTTAGACATGTTTAAAGGGTTAAATGGATTATTTAATTTAATTAGGACTTCTAATTAAGCATTAATGATTTTATTTCTTCTGGCAAGAAAGATAACACTTCTCCGTGTGCCAAGCTTCTCTCTGTTCTGTTCCAAAGCCCCCAAGTCTTGGTCCTTCTAAGTATCTTACATCTTTTTATCAGTCTTAGTATTAATAGCATACTTGTGCCTTTCCTTTGATTGATTGATTGATTGATGGATTATTTATTTAAGACATATGGCTACCCAACTCACATGTGGTGACTCTGGGCAGTTTACAGCATTAAAAATGCTATTGACAGGCAATAGGATGATCTCCAGTTGACTTTCTTGATAGCAATATGGAAATTACTTACATTGTCTGCCTCTAGGAAGTATGCATTGTTGTCTATGGTCCTGTGGATCCCTACCCCAAGAAATAGTTCTGCTTTAAAAAAAAATTAGATCAATCACATAAGCTAAACTATTTAGTTCAGCTTTATGTCTTTATGCTTATAAGCAACATTTTCCTGGAGGAAATTTATTTACATGGTCACTAAGAGTCAGCATTGACTTGATGGCATCTTACCCTGGTTATACATATATTGGCCTTGCGTATAAAAAAACATATGTCATAAAATAATATTGTTTTGGAATGTACCACAGAAAAGCTACCATGCTGCTTGGTTTATGAAGCCTGATTACTTTTAGTTTTGGATATTGCTGAACCACAGATCATAGTTAATTCCTGATTTGCTTTGATACTCTCTCCAAAATGTATTATTTGAAGGGAAGGAAGAAAACAAATCAGGCTTTGATTAATTTGCTTTTCTGCCTGGCTGGTTTCACTAAACTAACAACCTTATCTGCTACTTTGTTTTATTTTTATTTTAATAATTTTTTTAAAATGTGTTAACTTTTTTAACCCTGTAGTATGCTGACCAAAGTCACTTGTTTATGAGATAGATGGCTATATAACTTAATTCAATAAATAAATATTTTTTAAAAAATCCTGACATAGACCAAATTCATATATAGACAAGCTTCATTTTATGTTGGAAATGTGGATTTGAAGGACTGCTTTATCTGTGTGTGTATGTACGAGGTGCTCAGTCATCCCCACTCATCCTGGTTTGCCTTCTTGATAAATCTATTTCCGGATGACAGAAGGATCAAAAAAGTAGTTTTGCAACCTGCATCCTCTAGCTCAGCCCAGTTTTTTGTACTAATATAAAACTATGCCAACTGTAGATAATGTTATCAATCAACATTTATTGTTCTAAAGTAGTGGAGGCTAACCTTTTTGGGCTCCCATGCCGAAAATTGCATGCACACTTGTGTGTGGGTGCTCTCATACTAGCAGCCAGAAGGCAATGTGCACAGCCCCCCTTGCGCATGCGTGTGCAACCCCCCCGCACACCACACATCTCTGCATGCGTACACGATCCCACACGTGCTATGCATCTGCGCATGCGCACATGACCCCCCCTGCATGCTGCATGTTTCTGTGCATGCGCATGAGACCCCCATGCACCTCATGTATCTGTGCACATGTGCATGTGTCTCCCGCACACTCCCACATATGCACGCCAGATACCCAACAATCAGCTGTCGTGTGGGCGGTGCACGCATGCACATTAGGGCTCTTCCGGGCGACCTCTTGTGTGCCAATGTGGCTCTGCATGCCACTTCCAGCACACATGCCATAGGTTCGCCATCGCGGTTCTAAAGCATAAGCCTTTTATGGTGTTCAGTTAAAAAAAAAGAACAGAAAACCTTTATAAAACATAATACTTACTGGAAAATAGGATCAATTTTTACAGGGTTATTTTATAATCCAAAGTAAATTCTATCTTGTTCTCAACCTTGGTAACTTAGTACATAGAAAAGAGTTTTGCCACCAGTTCTCTAGAATTTTAGGAAAGGTTTCAAGGCACTTCTTTTTACATTGACCTTTTTATTATATAGGTAATTCCTGGCTTACAACCATTTGTTTAGTTACAACAGTCCTGAAAAAAAGTGACATGACCATTTTTCATGCTTAGAACCATTACAGCATCCCTATGGTCACGTGATTAAAATTTGATTGATTGGCAACGGGCATGTATTTATGACGGTTACAGTGTCCCATGACGTGCTCCCCTTTTGCAACTTTCTGACAAGCAAAGTCAATGGGGAAGCCAGATTCCTTTAACAACCATGTTACTAACTTAACAACTGCAGTGATTCACTTAACAATTGTGGCAAAATTCAGGTAACAGCTGTCTTGCTTAACAATTAAAAATTTGGGCTCAAGTTTCATTGTAACTCTAGGACTATCTGTAGTCCAATGTAATGGTCATATTTAAAGATAGATTTATTTGTTGTTTCTCTGTCCTGTCCTGATATCTTCTAACTGATCTATACATAGTCTGGCATGCTTTTCCATGTTAAGTTGCTCTACAATATTACAATTAGACTATAGAATTTGATTCAGTTCATGTTTAATTGCCTTTTCATTTTAGCTACCTTGTCATGCCATTTATGGGAACAGACCTCAGTAAAATTATGAAGCATGAGAAACTAACTGAAGATAGGATCCAGTTCCTGGTTTACCAGATGTTAAAGGGCCTAAAGGTTAGATCTTTCTCTTTTAATTAATTGCTTGTTGGTTTTTGTCATCATTTTCTTGAGACACAATATATCCTTTCCTATGATAAGTAGCAGTTAAGGCATCATGCTATAAACCAGGAGGCCGTGAGTTCTAGTCCTGCCTTAGGCACAATGCCAGCCAGGTAACTTATTATTTTCAGCCCTGGCAAACCACTTCAGAAAACTCTTGCCACAAGAAAACTGCAAGAATGTGTCAAGGCAGCCTTTGATAATCAGACACAATTGAATGGAAGAAAAAAAAATACATAAGGAACCTCCTTATGCAAGTTTCTAATCCACTTTATAGTGTGCTTCAGTATGATGTAAAATTACATATTCATTGACAGGTGGAATTTGAAATTAGAATGTGTTTTTACAAATCCTCGCTCTGAAGGAATTTTGATTCTTATGTTACATTTTCATTGAACCTTTCTCTTTATCAGGACTTGTGTTTTAAATCCTTTTAGGTTGTTTATTTGCACAAAAACCCTTCTAGCTTCTCTTAGTTCCAAATTTAATTAATTTGAAGGTAAGTGTGAAGATTCAGTTTAGTCCATGAACTTTATTCATACTATTCAGGAAAAATGAGGAATCCTAGCAAATAAAAATAAACTGCTTTCATGGTGTGTCTGAGGCTGGGGTTAAGTTTTGGTTCTAAAATATCCAAGTTCTATAACCATCCTTTAAAACATGTTATAAAATTGTTTTGAAGATCCTGACTTATTTGGGAGCAATCAGTTACTCTTCTAGATTCAGACTTAATGGTAAATTATCTCTTCCTTTTTTGTGGAGGGAAGGAGAAAGGAAAGGAAGAATAGAGTAGGGATAGGGATGAGGGATAGGGATAAAGTAGAAGAGAATGGAGTAGAGAGGAGAATGGAATGGACTGGAATATTGTGATCAGGCTTAGGCCTCGACACTGATGTATTTACTGCAAAGCAAGGAAGGAAAACAACAATGGCCTTTGATTACCTTGGGCCTCATGTAGTGCTTTGTTTTTTTAAGCCAGAAAGCTATCTCAGTTGCTATGTGCAATCTGGCCCAGGTGCATGGAAAATGGAAAGGCCTAAATATTGTACCTGTTGTTTGCTGAGAAGCAACACCTGGCTATTTTTCATGTTTGTTTAAACTGCCTATTATGTCAACAAGAAATGAAAACTATTTTTTTGAAAAAGAAATGGGACAGTTGATGTTATCATACTATCAAGAGAGGATTAAGAATGATTTCATATACTTATTTGATTGATTTCCTACCTTTCCTCTACAATTTGGAGGACACAGAGAGCATTTATCTTCCTATAACAACAGCCCATGAGATATATGAATTGTGAGAGTGATTCTAAATCATCCCCGTTTAGCTTTCATGGCTCAGATGGATCTTGAATCTCTGCCTCCTCAGTTCCTAGCCCATCACATTCATCACTACATTACAGAATTTCCAGCAGACATCATTGCTTTTTCCTGTTCCTTGTTAGCTTCTTAGGAAGCTTTGCTTACCTAAGAATACTTCCAAATATTTCTGACTTGTAGGACCAGTAATTCATTTCTTCTACATAAAATATACTGTGAATATGTTGTGCAAATGTGAATATGTTGTGCAAATGTGGCTCATGCTAAGGTTTCAAATATTTATTTCCTGCTAATATTATAGTAGGAAGAAGAAGTCTAAGATTAAAATGGCAGAAGGCTCTAGTTTGGGAATCCCATAGTGATGGCAGTGCCATCTGTTGAAATGAGACAAGGACAGAAATAGAACCCAAAAAAGAGCTGTAGTATACAAAAGCACCATCCAAACTCTGTTTTGCAAATTCATTTTGTTTGGAAGTTTAGTGCTTGCAGAGAAGAAGGGCAGACAATTGGTCTTGAGCCATAGTTCAAAAGACTGGTTTCCTACATATGTAGGTAAAGTGAAGTGTTGGTCTGTAGCAGAGAAATAATAGCAATAGCAGTTAGGCTTATATATTGATTCACAGTGCTTTCACAGCTCTCTCTAAGCGGTTTACAGAGTCAGCATATTGCCCCCAACAGCCTGGGTCCTCATTTTACCCACCTTGAAAGGCTGAGTCAACCTTGTTAACTGGTTTTATAGAAGAATTCTGAATTTTCCATTCATATGTTTCTCAATCTAGATATCTGGTTTCTGGCAACTTAAACAAAGATTGATTTGGTTGGATTGAAACTTCCATAAAACACAGCTAAAGTACAGGAAGATAGGATCTTTTTTAATTGAAAGACAAATTTTAATTTTAAAACCTTGTCATGGACACTGACAAAATGGCTGCTTCTTGTGAATTCTTGCCCATTCACCTAACAAATGTTATAGCGGGGGCATTCATGTCACAAAATAGCATTTATGAGAAAGCAGACAGATTGAACAGTTCTGTGTCTCACACTCTACTCTTGCAAGATGCTCATTATTGCCTCAGATTACCTTTATCCATTAACAGTGCAAAGTGCACCATTGAAGACACCAAACATTTTTTATTCCTAAGAACTATAAAGAGGTTTTGTGGGGCCCAGAGGCATATCTGTAAATATAGACAAAATTACAGTTTGATGTTTTGCTTATCAGAAGACCTTTTCTAAACCCCAAAAAAGGAAATATCAGGATGAAGATGACTATTAACATTCCAGTGGTTCCCGATGAATTGTTTTTGCCATTTCCTTGCAAAGCTTTGGAACAACAATAAAAATTTCATTGATAGCAAATGAGTAAAATATTTTTTGTTTCTTTCCACAGTATATCCATTCATCTGGCATAATTCATAGAGTAAGTAAAACTCTTCAAGCTTTCCTTTTTGATAAGTTTAGTTATTCTTATCGAAATATCCATATATAATACTTAGGATTTTTATACTGAACTTTTATACTGAAATATACAAAGAAAGATAATGTTTATTGCACAATTTCAATTATTGATACCTATAAGGCTTCTTTGAAAAAGTCTTTGCTATTTTAAAGAGAACTTGAAAATGTATTCCTTGGGTTCTTTGATGTACTGTTTGCAAAGTCACAGCTTAAATGCAAATTAAATTGTATCCTTCAGGAATTATTACAATAACATTTCCAATTCAGTATAAATGCAATGAATAATACAGGTTTCCTTTGTGATTGATTAAAAGGAGATCAGGATGTTTGGATGCTTGTAATATTTTCATTTTGCTCAGTGGAAATGTTATAGTAATATACATGCATACACCTGTTTGAGTTTGGATTTTTAAAAATACTTTGCTTGCTCCCTTGGTTTCTGTAATTGTTCAGTCACTGCCAAAGAAGCTTCTGATCTCTTCAGTATTGGTCCCTATGTTCATATTTGGCAATACATTAGCCCATTTGCATTCTGGGCCATTGTTTGTCTTGAACAATTAAAAAAATTGCCTGCCTTTGAAATAAATACTTCAAATTACAAATAAATTCAGTTTCAGATTTCTTGTTTTAAACATCTTTATAGGATTTAAAACCTGGAAACCTAGCAGTTAATGAAAACTGTGAGTTGAAGGTAAGAAACTGAATGTGCTAGTGGCTTTTTCAAAAGTAAATACTGGGGAATCTGGAATTATGTCAGATATAGCTAATGCAAAAAGCATTTTAAAAATGAGAACAGGTTGCAGTCTGTAGCACTATTGTGTGAAGTAACAGATTGTTAAGTCTGTGTGCCTGGACTAACTGCAGATTTCCTGACTAAGGGTAGACTCTGTAACATTGCACACTATGTAAGGATGGTTGCTTGTAAAAGAAGTTTGTTAACATTTCTCCAGAAGCTTAAGCTTGAATGTTTTCATAGATAATTATTGTATTTTATCCCATTGTTTGTAAGAAGCAGAATCAAGTCTTTGTCTTCTACAAAAGGCCATTTAAAAGGTTTCTTTAATTAAGTTGTGGAAAATAAGATACAAGCTGGAAACATAGCATGCACTCCTGGATTGGGGTAATGGGAATAAAATGCTGAGTGGACAATCTAAGGCTTTTGTAAGGCTTTCATTTAGACAAGTGAGCATCTTAATAAAGGCTCTGTTGATGGGGTTCATGTAAAAAGCTTCAAAAATTAAATTATTTTTGAGTTGATACTGTTAGTATGGATTGGCTGAAGCTACAAGCAGTTCAGTATGATTTTCACTTTGGGTCTATGTTACAACCATAGCTGGTTATCGAGTTCAAGATTTGTATGAATTCATGGCAAACAGACAATATTTCTAACAGGCAATAATCCCTAAGACAGCACATTAAGGCAACATACATTGCTTAAGTTTTGTTAGAGCATCATGACTGTGCTTAAATAGGTACACTGTTTTTAAAAAATATTTCAACAGAAAAAGAGGAATAAAACAGAAGGTTTGATGTTGAGTATTTTCATGGAAATCTTGTAGCAAAATCCTCTGAAAATATACAAAGCTTCTTACCTGCCAACTGCTAAATTGCAGCTTTAATATAAGAAAGCAATTACAGGTAGTCCACAATTTACGGCTAGTTATTTAATGACTGCTCAGTCATTACAGTTTTGAAATGGATGCTTTAGAGATCATAAAGCGCTTCCTGCCATCATAAAATGTCACACTGCTTCCCCATCGCATGATTGCATTTTGAGCGCTTGGCAACCTGTTCACATTTACAACCAGTTGCCAAATGTTCTGAAATCGTGATTGCCATTTACAGTTTTTCTGCCAGCTTCCCCAGTGTTGGGAAGCACCCAGCATGGCAGCGGGAGATCAAGCTGAGAGCTAGCCTGGAATCACCGCACGACCGCAAAAGGGTCAACCCTCCCTGAGTTTCTTGGAGCCTTATCTAATGGTTCTGTTCTGACCCACGCCCTTTTCCAACAAATCAAACACAATCCAAAGGGAACAGAAACCTTTTAATGCTTCTGCAAAATAATTAGCTGTGATAAGCACAAGCCTTGCCAAACTGTGCGAGACTTGCCAAAAGATAACAGACAAGAAATAATTTGCAATACAAGAATCTTCAAATACAAACTCAGGATACTGGAATGTCCACAAGGCTGGAGTTTCAAAAGGTTTTTGCCTTCTGCAAAGAACATTTGTTTCACAGCTGGCTTTTATCTTCTTGAAGGAGGGGCCATTACCTTGCAGCCTTACTCCCGAGTCTCCCTCGAGAGTAACTGCTCTTTCCTGAGAGCAATCCTGCGCACACACGCACTTGGCACAGGCTCCTCGGGAATCTCCTCATTGCTGCTGCCAGCCCCACAATCTCTGAAGGTAGCAGTCCACTCCCTAATGGTCCTGGCCCCTCACCTGTGTCCTCGCTCTCCTCAGCCGTCCGCACCTGCTGCCAGCTAACCACAACAGGTTCCCAAGAGTAGGCTGCTAGACTGAGGAGATTCCTATATTGTAGACAGAACATAATAAAGTAGTTAATTCAAACTCTGCATGTGTGTGTGTCTAGTTGTTTGTGTCTAATACCCAGAAAGTGAATAAGAGAAGTTTGCAAATGGAAGTTACGTTGGATTTTAGGTCCATTCCCCTAGTGTACAAAGGGACTTTCCCTCCCTCTATGCAGGGAGGAAAAAGCCTTCCACACACTGGAGCAGTAGTCCTCAAATCTGGCAAAACATTATCCTTCTCATGACCATTCTCCCTGGCCTGGGCCTTCTCCTGTCTCCACCATGCCCTGGAAGCCCAAGCCCCTGCAGTCTGTTTAATGACCCACACTGTTGCTTAACAGCTGCAAGTGGGAGAGCCAGGATTTCAGTAAGTGAATAAAGTCACATGATATCTCAAGGAACAAGATTTCAAGTCCAGTTGTGGTTGTAAGTGGAAGATTGGTACCCGTAAGTGCTTTATTTTATTTTTTCACTTTGTAAAACATAAGAATTTAATTTTTTTTAAATTGCATTGATACATGTAGTAATAATGAGTAATGAGATTGATTTTCAAATTGTACTTCCATTAACTTTTGGGTATAGTATCCCTGAATTCTATGTAATGCCAGAGGTCTTTGACCCTTTCTTTGCGTGGCATTTTGGAGTAGCTGATAATGGGGGAAGAAAATCTGTTTCTGCCAGCTACATTGGCATGGCCTAAAGTAAGCTCAAAGCTTTATCAGTAGCTGTGAATATATGAATAATAAACTAAATTCATGTGGTTTCAGTTTTGTGCCTTTATGATTATATAACATAAAAAATAATTCAAGTAAACTGAGATTTCCACTTACTGTCAGGAAAAATGTAATATGTCGAACTTGTGTTTATGATGTTTGAATAAATAGCATGTAATGAATAGGCGTTTGAGATTCTAATCCTTTACTTGCAAAAATGCTATTTAATATGAACAAAGCTACAAAATCCAAATAACAATTTGCATTCCTCTAAAATAAGGGTATTATTTCATTGCAATCAATTATTTGGATAATGTAAGTTGAATGGAAGTGATGAGAAAATATTGGGATATGAGAAATAAGTATTTTAGCAGTGTGACAGAAATGTAATGTAGCCTGTTAGGAATCTCTTTTAACTATTTTCAAGGGAATAGGGAACATTTTTAGAGCAATGTTTAGGGATATTTTCTACCGTGAACAAATCTCATTCCAATTCAAGGCTTTTATGATAATTCCAGAAATGAAAGTTTATTATATTTTGTCTTCCTCTAAAACAGATTTTAGATTTTGGGCTGGCAAGACATACAGATAATGAGATGACTGGCTATGTAGTTACTAGGTGGTATCGAGCCCCAGAAGTTATACTTAATTGGATGCATTATACACAAACAGGTAATTTTTGTATTTGCTAGAAACTGCTTTTCTGCACTGGGGTTTCTGTAACCACTAATTATATAATTTCATTACTTCTTTTGCAAAAGAATGGCAGCTTTATAAAAACTACCTTGTGATTTCTTTGTAGACCAACTGAAAAACTCAGTTTTATTAACAGAGACATTGAATAACATTGCAAAAAATTTAACAACAGGTAGTGTAGATGTTTGCATATTAATTTCTATAACATTTCTAGAGGGAAACCTGTTGGTTCTAGTCATCTGCAGGACATCAGGTAGGTTTCTGAAACTCTTGGGTTTCAAGGCTTTGCCATTTCTGCAATGTCTGACTTCACTTCTCTGGTTTTCCTGTTCAGCCATTCTTAACATTAGCCCCTCACTATAGGGACTTGGAAGCCAAGTAGCGATATGTAGCTCCTGAAAACTCTGCTACAGATACTTTTTGTTTGCCAATCATTTGTTCAGCGACCATTTGAAGGTACAGTAGCACTGAAAAAGGAGACTTACAACTGATTCTGAAAATTTTCTCAGGTCCCAGAATCCTCGCACTCATGTGATTTGCAACCTGGGCAACTGGCTTGCAGTTACAGCGGTTGCAGTGTTCTGCAGTCACATGATTGCCATTTGCAACCTTCCTTGCTAGCTTCCCCAAAGCAAAGATCCATAAGCAAAAGTTCAAGTCTCTCCTCCTGGAACAGCCACCCCAAACCCAGCCCCCATATGCTGCCTCTCACAAACCATCACACATCCTGCAGCCCAGTTATCATCATTAAATGAAAACTACCTGTATTGCCTTTCAAATATGTATTCCTATGTCAGATCATCATTGTGATTACCTAAGATCTCTCCCACAATTTCCTCCTCCTCCTCCTCTCTTGCAGACTTAAATCAACAATTATTTTCTCTGTGCTAATTTTGAGTATTAATTACTATATTAATTATTTAATTATTAGTTACTACTGATTGCACGTCTGACAAAGGAGGCTGGTACTTCCAGAAAATCCATGTCGCAATAATAAGCCAACTGTAGAAGTTTTATTTTTATTTTTAAATAATAGTCCACTGATTCATAGAACTCACTGGAGCTGATTTTTTTTCCGGTCTAACATAAAATTTATGAGCGGATAAAATGGCAATGATACTATATCACACTGAGCTGCTTACATGAAAATTTAAAATATAATAAAGAGCTGGCACAACAGATAGCTTTGATTTGGATCATACCTAGCTGCTTCATCAATGCTAAAGAACAGAAACTTTGAAAGAAAGAAGATGCCTGTAGCTCAACATTCTAAAAAAACATTCAATGATCCATTGAAATTACAGAAATCGAATGCATATTTTCAGTTACAAATCACAAAACACTGATTTTGTGCTGTTGCTTTCTTTTTAAAGGTTTTGTTGATTGATGAGCTGAATTTAGATGCTGCTCACACCAATTTAATGGGTGCATTTTTGTGTTTCAGTGGATATCTGGTCGGTGGGGTGTATAATGGCTGAGATGGTAACGGGAAGGCCCCTTTTCAAGGGCAATGATCGTATCCTTTCTTGATGAATGTTTCACATTAAGTTGGAGAAATATGCAAACATTCAGGTACCAAAGTAAGCCACTTCGTAATCACTTCAAGTGAAAAATGTTCAGTTTGAACTGTTTACTTGCAAACATCAAGCCAGCTTTGGAGGTCTGTAGCTTTGTCAGGAAGTTGCAAGATTAATAGTTTGTCACAGCTCATAACAATAGAAATAGCATTTGGGATTATATACCATCCCATAGCGCTTTACAGCACTCTGGGCAGTTTACAATGACGAAGCATATTGCACCCAACAATCTGAGTCTTCATTTTACCAATCTTGCAAGGGTGGAAGACTCTAGCTATGTCAGGATCGAATTCCAGGCTGTGGACAAAGTTTGCCTGCAATGCTGCATTTTAACTACTGCTCCACCAAGGCTCTATTTTGATTAAATTTAATTAAATGCTGGTTGAAAGTCACATTTTTGGTTCCAACATTTGGCATATAGGATTGCATTTTAGTTTAGTTTATATATGTTGATGCAGGTAACCTTTGAGCTTATCTTTTTCTTTTTACTGTCACGGACATTTTTAGAGGCTCAAAATGAGTTAAGAATCAGTATTTAAAGACAAACATAGCTTTTTATCTTCAAAATTTAGAAGCTGAGATCACTGATGCTAGTTTAACAAAGAAAAAAATCTAAAATTTTAATGTAGGTACGAAAGCCTGAAAACACTCAATGAGATGTCCAAAAGTGTGCTTAAAAAAAAAAAAAGTGATGACCCATTAATGATTGTTTGAGGGGTATCCTTTTAGTTGTTAATTCCTAGCCAACTGCTGATAGTTATGAAAATGTATATGAAATATATATGTTATATGCTTTGATTTCAACAGTAAGAAAATCAGATTAATTATATCATTTTTTTAATAACACGCTGACTAAATATTTGATTCCTGACTTTGACATTCAGATCTGGACCAGCTTACAGAAATTATGAAAGTTACAGGCACACCAACTCAGGATTTTGTTCAGAAACTACAAAGCCAAGATGTAAGTTGCTGCTTTTGCCAAATTTACATAAGCAGGTTCAGAAATAGATGGTTCTGTGGAACTTAAGTGTACTAGTTCTATTTCAAGATTTTCTTTTCACGCAGGATTGAAAGCAGCAAACCAAGGACATCTGGTTAGAAACTATTAGAAACTTTTTTTAGTTGGGTTTTTTAATACACTTTTTTATTCACAGTCGTCCATACCAATTAATATAAATGATTGCTATCTTAAAAACTATACATCACAGGAAATTTTATATGGTTCTAATTTTTAAAAAGAAATATTTCAGATACCTTGTGTTTTAAACTTTAAATTAATTATTGTTATTCTTTTACCCTTAAGATGTTGCTGAACTTCCCCTTTCCATGTGAGGTAGGCTTGATGTGAGAACAAATTTTCACATGATCACAAGAAAATGATCTGAAATCAAAGAAAGAGAGAGGTGGAAGCTGTTTATCCTATCCAATTGAGCCTTCTGACATCACTTCTGATGAGATGGATAGCTATATAAATTTGATTAATTATAATTAAAAATCACATAGACAAAAGTAAAAGACGCAAGAATGTAAAACTTGATTTCACTACAAATTGGATTTACATTATATACATGTAATCCTTGACTTATGACCACGACTGAGGCCAGGATTTATGTTGTTAAGCAAATTGTTAAGTGAGCTGTGCCCAATTTTACAACCTTTTTGTTAAGTGAATCACTTGCAGTTGTTAAGATAATAACCCGGTTGTTAAGCGAATCTGGCCTCCCACATTGACTTTGCATGTCGGAAGCCGGCTCTAAAGGTTGCAAATGACAATCACATGGCTTCTGAGTAATGCGACTGTCATAAATGCATGTCAATTGCCAAGGGCCCAAATTTTGATCAAGTGACCATGGTGATGTTGCTGGCTAAGTGCAAGGTTCAGTTGTTGTAAATCACTTTTCCAATGCCGTTGTAACTTCAAAGATTCCCGAAATGAATGGTTGTAAGTTGGAGAATCACCTGTACATAGCACTTCCTTTTGTAACGACCTTATAAGCTTTTCTGAACTTGTCAGCTGCAAAACCGACAGCCTGGATTTGAGATCTGAGCAACTTGTGACAGAGTGAGCTCCTGTTACTTCTACCATTTCCTGCCCACTTAGCAGTTCGGAAGTGTGCAAAATGTGAATAGATAAATAGGTACCATTTGATGGGAAGATAACAGCGTTCTGTGCGCCTCAGTGTATCATGCTGACCACATGACCACAGAAGCATCTTTGGACAATGCTGATTCCCTCGGCTAAGAAACAGAAACGAGCACTGACCACTGACATAACTGGAAAAGGGAAAGCTTTACTTATATAGTATATGTGTGTGTGTGTGTATACCCATTTGCAAAATTTATGATTTGCCTGCATCTGTGATCTGAGAAAACAAAATCAAATTATCTTAAACTATGGAAATTATTGAAAGTAGGCAAATTGGTATGAACTAATTTAGGAATTTCAGGTCCAAAGTGAACTCGAATGTAATTTGTCCATGTATTCCATAAATGGATTATTTCCCATATATTCACCAGGAATAAAACCCAGTTTGGTGGCCTCCAATTTTTTTTTTTTTTCATTTCCTGAATTCATAAACAATTAATATCCAGTAATCTTTGTATCTATTCATTTTAAGGCAAAAAATTATATCAAAAGACTTCCACAAGTGCAGAAAAAAGATTTTGCTGCCATTTTGAAAAATGCAAATGCTTCAGGTAAGTTAAATATTGATGGATGTAGTATATCAGAAAATTTATCAGGATAGTTAAAGTTTTACAAAAACTTTCAGGATTTTTTTTTTTTTTTTTGTGCCCTGTGAAAATTTCATTGTGGAATTATTTTCTCAATGATTTCTTCATAATTGTCAGATTATCTGACTAATAAAGGTCAGCTTTTCCTGCTAGATACACTTTATTATAAATTACAGTTCTTTGAGCGTCTGTTCAACTGCATGATATCTAGAACAGGGGGGTCAAACCGCATCATCATGTTGTCATGTGACATATTGCGCCTTTTCCCCGCTGTGCTAAAACAGGTGGGCGTGGCTAATGCATGTCTCATTTAGCCCGTGGCCCCCAAGTTTGACACCTCTGCTCTAAAAGACGCAGAACTTAACACAAAATATTAAGTATATGCTTTGTCTATTTCCAGTGTTTGTCCTTAAACTTTCTTTCTGATTTGTTGATCCAGCTGTGAACCTTTTGGAAAAGATGCTGGTGTTAGATCCAGAGAAGAGAATAACAGCAAGTGAAGCTTTGGCACATTCTTATTTTGAAACCATTCATGATCCTGATGAGGAAAACAAAGCAGAGAAATATGATGACACTTTTGACAACATGGATCTTCCCCTGGATGAATGGAAGTGTATGTTTGGAATTGTGTTGAATAGCAGTTTTCTAGTGACAATGGGATTGGTGTAGGAAACTTTATCTACATTCTTCAAATAGATTTTTACACATTTTAATTAAAATATAATTCAGGGGAACTGAAGAATCTGCTGCATTAAATAAGGCACATAGAAATACTTCTTTGTCCTTGCTGTTCCATTCTGTCTTTTTGACCTATATTATTTCCTTCCTCCAATTTCCTAAACTCTTAGACAAATGTCTTTTCTATGCTCAGTTCTACAATAGACTTGAATACACATGGATGGACAAGAAATGAGAGTACAGCATGGAGAAATGTAAATAGCTATGAAAGCTTCTATAAGCAGAAATAGTATGGTATAAATTTAATAGTAATTACTAAAACTGCCCTTATCATGAGGGAAAAATATTATTTGCTGACAGCATTCTGTAAATTTTACATTACGGGGATTAATTGGGAATTTTTTTTTCTGTCCTTGTGTTTTAATCAGACACTCATGGTCATTAAGGTGGCAAAATTCTTTCAGAATCTTACAAGGCTATGTGTGCAAGCTATTTACTTCCATACCATGAAAATCATCAAATACTTTGTGTATCAGGTGGCTTTTAAAGTACTGTAGTAAGATCAAACTGGCTTTTTCTGAGAATCAGTGAAGGAAGAGGATGGGAAACTGCATTCTTTTGGGTTTCTAGTTATTGGTTGTTTAAAGTACCTGAAATATATAATTGGAAAAGCTACCATCATCAACCCTCTATGTACATGTAAACCTTAATTGGGCCAATTCAAATTTACAAAATCGAGCTCAACATTCAAAATGTTATATATAATGAGATTAATTTGTTGCTGTTGGCATTTTAAAATTGAATGCCATAAATTGTGTTTTAAAAGTTCATTTATAGCTAAATGGGAGACCTCAAACTGTAGGCTATTGATGACATTGGTTAATACACTTAATAATACACTTATGAGATCTCAGGAAAAGATAAACAATTTTAGTTAACAAATGTGATGTGCTTGCCTGCACCAAGCTCCAGATCACTTTTCACCTCCCAAATCTGGCTGACTGCACTGTCTTACTAAATTTTGAATTTTTTTTAAAAAAATAATCTAATGTGAATATTTTTGTGTTTCTTTAACTTTTCCAGGTATCACATATAAAGAAGTTGTAAACTTTAAGCCACTGCAATTGCCTGAATCAAAAGAAACGGTAGTATAACCTCAAGTTGTGTGTTTGCTTAAAAACTGAGTAAAGAAAAGAGACTGTAAATATATTTATGTACATGTATATAATTGTACAAATCTTTTATTGAATAAATTAGATGTAACCATTTTAATATGAATTTTGAAGCTGTTGTGCTCAACCCTTTTTATATCGTAAATTACAGCAGTCCCTCTTGAAAAAACCTTAGCTCTGTTATAGTAGAAACAAAACTTTTTCCCCAAGATTCATACTTTTACCACTTCTATTGATATTTTTCAAGGTATGCTTCAATTACAGGTAGTCCTCAACTTAGGATCACAATTGGGACCAGAATTTCCATCATAAATCATTGTGATTGTAAGTTGGATCACATCTGATGTTATGATAATTTTTACAGCCCTCATTAAGTGAATCAACACGAACGGTAAACAGATCCAGCTTTTTCAATACGCATTTTTTGCCAGAAATTGACAAAAAGGTCACAAATTGCAATCACATGACTGCAGGGATGATGCAACAGTTATAAGTGAAAGTACAGATTGTAAATTGCTTTTTCAAAGGCTGTTGTAATTTTGAACCATGATTAAATGGTCATAAGTTGAGGACTGCCTGTACTTAACCTATATTGAGTCCATGCACACTTGTTGAGAACCAGTTGCCTATATTTGAATATTTGTTTTGGAAGCTCGTGCCTTTATAAATGAGATTATATGATTATGTGAATGTTTCATTCTGCCTCCATGACTATCTCTAGAAACAATTCTGTTGTCCCTTTTCTTCCTCCTACTTTATAGATTTCCTAGTTTCCTTATGTGTTCATAATTTCTGGTACTCCTTTTAAAAGTTCATTTGAAAAATACAGCAATTTTCTTCACTGTGTGCTCACACTCAGTTGGAAAACAACTCCTAATGTGCATATTGAGCATCAATTTCATAGAGTTGCAGCTCACAATATGGACCCTATGAACATTGGAAATTTACAGTCCAGTTGCTGTATTTCACAGTGGCCCAAAGCCCCTCAACCAGCTCTTCACATAGAGATAATCTGAAACAGTATAATCCTAATTGCCAAACAATTACTGAACATCTTTATTTTTCTATAATAGAACTTTTGATACTTGATTTCAAAGGGAAACATTGGGTAGTCAGTTATATTTAGTTCTAAAAAGAAGTACATAACAAGTGAAGAAAGGCAAGACAACATAAGGTTTCCTTCATTCTTTGAAATGAAAGCATGGAGTGGGAGTAGATGATATTATATGCACTGAGAGTAGATGATATGTTGATTAAGTCAGATTCTCTTGTTCAGTATTTCCTGTTGTGACTGGCACAGGTAATGCAAGGGTTTAACCTGGTAATATTTCCTACTTTTGTTGCTTGAAATTTGATAAATTAATTAAAACAGGGACTTTTTTACATGCAAAAGGTACAATCTGTTTGCTTCCTACCATGTGTGTGTGCTGATTTTTATCTAAATTTGCTGCTTTCTTTTTGCATATTTGTTTTGCTGTGCAGGGTTCTTTCAATGAAAAAAAATCTAGAATCCCAAACTCAACCTTCTGTAACTGTGAATATGCTCCTTTAAAAAAACATGCATAAAAATGGTTAATCATTATTGAAATAATCCATCTCTCTGGTAAAAACAAGCCTTCATAAGATATGACTATTGACTTGAAAATATACCATGCCATTCCTTTTACTTACCAATTCTGCTGATGCTGAGAAACTGAGGAATAAAAAAAAACAGTAACTGTTTCCTTTTAAAATGAAATGTAAATGCAAGCATGTTGTAAATTAAATGTATTGTAAATTCTTTGCAATGCTTTGTCTACCTCTAACTTCAATAAATAACAGTAATCATGTTTTTCTTCTCTGTTCTAAACAGTTTTTCGTGAAACTAGCAATTTTTTTAAAGGCAAACATTAATTATAATTAAAATCAGGTGGAACCAGCTGCAAAGATACAAAAAACTGTTCTCTTTTTTTTGTTCAATTAATCACAACCATGTGATCTGTAGAAAAGAGGCAGTTTCTTCAAAGAGTTCACATATTGTTTTCCAATAAAATTCCAACCTGCAGCATAGTTCTATGAGGTTACCACCAGTAGTTCAAACTGGAAGGCAATATCCAGTGTTCATTTAGGGAACATCCTCTAAATCGGGTCCGCCAACCTTTTGGACCTCAGGGACCACCACACTCATAATTTTAGATCCCAGGGACCACTAACTGGTTCTGTGGGTGTGGCCTAATTTGTGGGTGTGCCTTGGTGGTCATGTGACTGGCTGTATGTAAATATTATAAATATTTATATAAACACTGATTTTTTTTCATAAAAAAGATCAAATTTTACCCAAAAGCAGGCAAAGCAGGCAGGCAGATTGAGTTGCTCACAGAATCATACAGTGATCTATCTATCTGCCATCAGCTACCTGAGTCTGTCACATAAAATTTGCTTGCCGGGAGTCTGCACTGAATAACAGAACCTTCAGTCCTAAGGGAGGTTCAGCTGCGCTTAGAAGCAAAGCCGAAAATCTAAAGACCAGCGAGAAAGCAAGAAATCCAAACATTTCCTTTTTCCTAGCTGATCTAAATCTGCCAGCACAGCAGAACAGATGATGGTTGGAAAGAAGAAGAAAAAAGCAATTTAGCAGGCAAATTTGCTGGGTCAGGAGTGAGTGAGCGGGGAGGGTTCCCGCCGGCCATGTGGGTGACGTAGCCTTGTGTTTCTGAGCAGCCTGGATTAATTGCTTTCGGGGGGTGCTCTGGGGTGAGGTTTCTCTGTGGCCCTCCAAAATTTTCTCCTTGGCAGTTGCTGCTCTAAATGAAAGTATCAAGTTGGGATTTTCTGTTCTCTTGTACTGACATCTAGTGGTTATCAGGATTTATGCAGCCTAAAATTCTCTCAGTTTTCTGTCCAAACTGAATTTATCAATTAGGGCCACAGAATAAAGGAGTGTGACCTATTATGTATGGTGTATCCAAGTTGCCTGCTTTTAAGTGTGAAGAGAATAGGCATGCTTCATGTGCTTCTGGTAACTTATATCTTCAGCGTGAAAGTATGGTGTCTGAAGAAAACTTGCTAGGTCCATCTTACACAAGGAAGGTTTTTTTTCCCTCAAAGTAATTTTCATTCCTAAGTGTCCCTTGAAGATTGAGAGAAGATGATAGATCAAAGGCCTCATTTGTTTTGCTTGCCTTCCTTCGGGCAGCCATCTATCCTTTTGTATCAAATCTAGTCCACTTATTTGCTTAATTGTCAAATATTTCCAACATGGCTTGTGGACTTTCTTCCAGTACATCTTCATAAAAGGTACAACTTATTTGTGGAAGTAAATACTGAAGAATGATATGCTAGGAGTAAGACACTCTTGATGAAGGACGCTTTCATGTAGATAACATTTCTTGTAAGGCAACCCTCCTGGGTGCAAAAATGGCTAAATGCTGGTTTATAAGCATATAAAGTGATGGTTCCATCTAGCCCCTGCTGTTCATACGTGGGCCTAGAAATCCTATTATTGTCACTGGATCCTTTCAAGGACAAAGCTGATGAAACTGAGAAATAAAACAGGTTTGTATCCTGGATCTAATCTGATGAAGAATAACTGATCCAATTGTTCTGGTATGTTAGCCTTTTGAGGATTTACTATTTTTCAATCATTTTGATTCATGTCTTGAAAGTTTTGTACAGATAGTCCTTGACTTACACCATTCCTTTAGTGACCATTTGAAGTTACAATGCACTGAAAAAAGTGACATGACCATTTTTCACCTGACTGTTCTGACCCAAACCTTGTTCCAAGGAAACAAACACCAAACAGAGGTAAAAACAAAGCTTCTTAATGCTTCCCTGCGAATTCCATTCGTTCACAGTTAAAAGGCTATGAAAACGAATTGTCTCTGATAAGAACGAGTTGCCAAGGTTGTGCAAGGCTGCCAAGTACACTAGATTCAATTGCCAAGAACTATTCAAAACAAAAAGTCTCCAAACACAAACCAGATAGGTCGAACATCCACAAGGCTTGAAGTGCAAGAACTTCTTTGCTTCCTGCAAAGAACTCCGGTTTCTCAGCTGGCTTTTATTTCTTAAGGGAGGGGCCATCACCTTGCAGCCTTACTCCTGAGTCGCCCGTGCTGCTGCAGCTGCTCTTTCCTTCAAGCAGCCCTGCGCATGCACACACTGGGCCCAGGCTCCTCGGGAACCTCTTCATCACTGCTGCCAGCCTCCACAATCTCCGAAGGCAGCACTCCACTCCCTGATGGTCCTGGCCCCATCCCTGCCTTACACGCAGGCCCCTCATCTGAGTCCTCGCTCTCTGAGGCCTCAGCCGTCCTCACCTGCTGCCGACGAGCCACAACACTAACCGTTGCAGCATCTGTGTGATCACACAATCAAAATTTAGATGCTTGCCAACTGGCTCATATTTGTGTTGGTTGCAGTGCCTGGGGTCATGTGAACCTTTTATGACATTTTGACAAGCAAAGTTAATGAGGAAGCCAGACTCACAACCATATTATTAACAGCTAATGATTCACTTAACAACTGTGGCAACAAAAGTGGTGAAGTGGGGCAAATCAAACTGTCTCACTCAACAACGGAAAGTTTGGGCTCAATTGTGATCTTTCATTGAGGACTACCTATACATATGGTGTATTTTTAAATCCATGTGTCTCTGAAAGCTGCTGTAATAATCATTTTCTTCACCCTGAGTTTCCCTTCTGTGCAATGTAAAAAAAAATACATTTCATAGATCAGACACCTGTTTCCACTAAATACAAGTATTCAGTTGTGCCTTACGGATAACAATAGACATTTGTATAGACCAGGGGTCTCCAACCTTGGCAACTTGAAGACTTTTGGACTTCAACTCCCAGAATTCCTCAGCCAGCAAAGGAATTCTGGGAGTTGAAGTCCACAAGTCTTCCAAGTTGCCAAGGTTGGAGACCCCTGGTATAGACAGTAATACTGCACTGTGTGTTATATGAAAGGGTCCAAAAGTATTGTGAGTATTCTTCTAATTTGAAATCCTTGTCGCCTATGGTCACAAGGAGGGTCTTTTTACCATTAAAATCAATGCCTTTCAAAGCTATGCCCATTTAAAATGATTCAGATCAATTGTTTTGCAACTTGCAAGAAGGCAGCATCTTTGTGCTTTTTTTTTTTTTTTAATAAAGTAGGCTGGCATCCCTTCCGCATCCCCCATCCTTTCAGTCTTCCATTTATGCCTACAAAAAAAAAGCCGATACTTTGAGAAATACATTCATGAAAGTAATTGGAATTCAGATACCAATGTATGCAATAAAGTGAAAAAAAAACAAAAACAAAGGCAGCTTTCATCATGGAGCAGCAGAAAATGATGTCCTTGCACAGATCCCAAACATTCCCTCCCACTCAACCTTTCTGAAGCCCGCATGACCCCAATGGGTCTTCGGTATTGCCTTGGAATTCTTGAATTACACAAATTGCTTTAGAAGAATAATAGGAGAAGCTTGTCATAAGCCATGGGAGAATTTGTAGACCTTGACTTACAACAGTTCATTTTGTGACCGAAGTTTCAACAGCAGTGAAAAAAGTGACTTACGACTTGCAGCATCCCCATGGTCACATGATCAAAATCCAGAGACCTGGCAACTGGTTCCTATTTATGACGGTTGCGATGTCCTCAGGTCACCTTTTGCGACCTGACAAAGTCAGTGGGAAAGATTCATTTAACAACTGCCTTACTAATTTAATAACTGCAGTGATTTCCTTAACAACTGTAGCAATTAGGTTGTAAATAGGTCAAATGGGGCAAGATTCAACTGTCTCGTTTGGCAACAGAAAATTTTGGGGTCAGTTGTCATCGTAAGTTGAGGATTCCCTGTAGTAATTTGCTTATATCTGCATGCACCTTGAAACAAAACATCTTCCGGTTGATTAGATTGGGAGATCGAAACGCACATCTATTGCTGTGGCTGATGGTAGCCAAGAGTGTGAAAACTGTGTTTTGATGTTTCTCCATTATGGTTGAGGATTTGTTTAAGAATGATTGATAGCCACCTAGTGGTTATAGAAAGACATCACAGCCAGTTTTCAGGATTGTATTTACGAATTTTTGCGTTTTAACAGCTCAAGATGACATTGTCTAATGCAGGCCTGGCCAACCCGTGGCTCCCGAGCCGCATGCGTCTCTTTGCCCAGTTTCGGGCGGCTCTTCCGTTCATGTCGAATTTTGTGTTTGTGTGTTTTTTACAGTACGTGCATATCGCGCGCATGAGCGTTGACGCAAATGACTTGGAGGGAAACTCGTTGAGTAGTGTGTAGGCCGACCAAATTCACTGTCAAAATGGCAGGGAAAAAATGCACAGCAAAACGAAAATATGAAGTTGAACACAGGACGTTTTTAAAAGAGTGGGAGAGTTTATTTATTTATTTATTTATTTTGGTTGAACGCAATGGCAAGCCATTCTGCCTTATATGTCAAGCATCACTGGCGCATTTCAAGGCTTCAGATCTTCAGCGGCACTTCAGTTCACTCCATGCTAACATCGACCAGGAATTTCCAAAGGGCACTGATTGGGATTGGGGTAGTTCATGTGTGCCCATGTGTATNCGACCAGGAATTTCCAAAGGGCACTGATTGGGATTGGGGTAGTTCATGTGTGCCCATGTGTATGATGTGGCTCTTTGTAGTTTACACAGTAAAAACTGTGGCTCTTAGCCTCTGACTGGTTGGCCACCCCTGGATTGTCTAACAGCTCAAGATGATGTTGAAGGGTCTCCTGGGCCTGTTATATCTCCACAGCAACAGCTTTTGATTAGATAAAGCGTGTCTTTATTATGGTCTGCACAGCGCAAAATCAGATTTAGCAGAGACATGCTTATTGTTAATGGAAAACTTTCCCAGCAACTTTTTATTGTAGGATGTGCTCAAAGAAAATGTGTGAAAGTAAGAGTATGGCTACTACTCGATTAATAAAAACAGAAATATAACCACTGATGGGAGAGATTCAGAGGTGGTATTCATCAGGTTCTGACCAGTTCTGGGGAACCGGTAGCAGACATTTTGAGTAGTTTGGAGAACCGGCAAGTACCACCTCTGACTGGCCCCGTCTCCATCTCTTCTCTGCCTCCCATTGAGTCCCAACTGATCGGCTGGGTCTTCTTTGGTTGCCCTGCACAGGAGAATGGAGCTGGAAAGCAGGTTAGTGGGGTGGAGAGGAAATGGGATTTTGCAGTATTCTTTCCCTGCCACACCCATCAAGCCACACCCACAGAACCGGTAGTAAAATTTCTTGAATCTCACCACTGGAGAGATTATTTTAGAGCTATTTACTTAAAGGAGAAGGAAGATACAGGTGTGAGAATGTATGAAAATTGATAGAAATAGCTCTTTAAATAAACTACTTTTACTAGGGAAACACTAATTTCTCAACTCACACAAGGAGTTGGTTTTTGTTTTGGGTTTTTTTTTTGGTACCTATTATTTAAGATTTAATTTTCAATTCAATTCACAGTCTGAGACTGATAAAAACTTAACAGTTTAAGTCCTAAGACCAAAGAGCTGTTAAGGTAGCACCTGAGTATATAGGCAGTTCCGAGTAAGGTGTTTTTTTTGAAAAGTCAGAATATTCAAGTCTAATATAAGCTCAAAATTTCAGCATGTCTAGGCAACCCTTTGGGCTCCTATTACTATTGGTAGAACCATTGATTTCTTCCTCCACAATCGCTTAACTTCAATTTGCACATCATGATATTTTGTTATTTTTTTTCTACCTGTTTCTCTTCAATTCGTGCATCACCTGGTGTTGCAATATCGATGAACCAGACTTTTCTTTTCCACAGTAGTGTCAGCCATGTTGTGGGCCAGGTATCTGTTTAGATCCCACAAGATCTTGACCTGTTCATTTTCAAGAACTTTGTCAACTTGGTGCAGTAATTTTTGCTGCATTCGAACCCAAATTTCTGGCAAAGCTTCCAATATATAATGTTGGCAACTCGATCATGACATTGTAGATAATTGTTGGTGGTGTTGTTGCAATTTATTTATCCTCTCCCATTGAACCCAGCCTGCCTTGGATTTAAAAAAACATGAAGCAATTTACATGTCATTTCCTTGAGCAAGTTTATATGCCCTAATTTAAATTTTGCATTAGAGATGTGAGGAAAGGAAATCCAAACCCAAAGAATTTATCTCAATAGCTTTAATGTACAAACAAAAAACCAGCAACCTACCAGTGCCTACTATACATGGAACAGGGGCTTTCAATCTATATATCTTCACGGTGGAAAAATCAGAGGTCAAGTCAAATATGTTGAATGAAAAGGGTGTGATCAGATGCATCCAGTCATCTCCCAGAAAGACAGCCTCCTATTCCCTCTAAACATCCAGGTATTTCAGAAATATATAGCTTTATATTAAAGATAAACAATTTAAGACTCCAGACGGCATTCTTGTTGCTTGAACTGACAAATCATCAAAGCTGTGCAAATTCTTTCAGCAGCTGTGAAACCTGCCTGGTTTTAATATATAGCCGGCACACTTTTAGCTCTTCATCAGCTCGAGGAAGGCCGATACCATCTGCTATTTTTAGTCCACAGCAAGTCCATTCGGAAAGAATTCTGACTGTTAAGAACTGTAGCCGTTCTTAATTGGTGATTTTGTTTGCAGGTGATATATCATCTATTGCAAATTCTAGTAATTCAGCTCAGGACCTTAAGAACTAATTTGCAAAAGTGCCAAGGTTAACCAATTTTGTCATGAATCCAATTCATCTTCGTCTATACCTTTCCTATAATATTGAGATAGCTAGTATTTTAAATAGGCCCATGGAAAAGAAATCCTTCTAATATCTAGGAAATTTATTTTAAAAAATCAACAAGATGATAATAATTTCACATCAATATGATTTAAAAAAAAATGAAAATGTGGGATAAAAATAGTTAAATATTCTTCGTTGAATTGCAAGAGTTAATGTAATGGTTCTTTCAAAATTAAATACGGGTTTTTTTTATTTCAAACTTTTCCAAGAGAAGTACCAAATAAAATATGGAAAAGAAAAGGTGTTTTTTTTCTTATTTCAAAAAACTAAACAGTAAAGAACGAATGGAAATAGCATGTAAAAAATTTTTTAAAAATTATGCTAACAGCAGCAGATTTGAGGCATGTCATTCCCTTTACATTGGAAAACTTTGGCAGGAAAACTTGCAGTAGCCAGCATTTATTTGTCTGTCCCTCTGTCTGTCTGCTTGTTTATGAACTATTTCTTCTCTGTTTTCTCTCCATCAGCTTTAAGGGAGTGGACAGCTCACCAACAATAATAGAAACAACAAGAGCTTCAAAGAAAACATGGAAATCAACAACGAACGTCCAGCTCCACCAAATGCAAGCCATCCCCTCGCGTCCATATTAGACTTGAGATCTTCCCTGAGATCCAGCCTCACCCTCCCTCAACATTTCCATGCAAAAGCAAAAATAACTTCAAAGCTTGATCTTGCCAGATCAAGGGGATGTCACAGGCAAGCATTAAGCTTGCTGAACTGCAAGATACTGACAGAAATAGGAATACAGATAGTCCTCGACTTACAACGATTCATTTAGTGACCGTTCAAAGTTACAAAGGGCACTGAAAAAAGTGACTTAAGGCAGTTTTTCAAACCGATGACGGTTGCAGCAACCCCATGGTCATGTGATCAAAATTCAGACACTTGGCAACTGGCTCATGTTTATGATAGTTGCAATGTCCCGGGTCATTGCAACCTTACAAGCAAAGTCAATGGGGAAGCTAGTTTCACTTAACAGTGTTACTAACTTAAAAACTTCAGTTTATTCACTTAGCAACTGTGACAAGAAAGTTCATAAAATGGGGCAAAAGTCACTGAACAAACGTTTCTCTTAAGGCTAGATCCCACTGGCCGATGGACGCAAAACGTATGCAAAAAGGACAGCAGACGAGCAAAATTTCAGGGGTGGCTCCATCCATTGTCATCCGCTCCCAAAAGTGGCAAAAATTTGCATGAACAGAATTGGAAAAGAACGACGGAGGTAGTATGTAGCGAGGATGTAAGCGGATGTTCATAGGAAGACTAGCAGATGACAGCGGATGGAAGCGGATGACACATCCGAAGGGGTTCCGGGGGGAAATTGTGAAGCGGACGCACAGTGGAAGGGCGGATGCATAACGGATGAAGCGGATGCATCATGGACCCTACAGGAAACAAAGGGGATGCCGCGTGGATGTATATCAGATTACAAAGCGTTCACTGCGCATGCGGGGAGTTGAATTGCTCAGCTCCGCAGTATAAAAGGATACAGCTTGCATGCAGTCAGCATTCAGAGGAAAGACGGCTGCCACATACATCTCAAAGAACACCATGGTTCGTCAGTCAGGCAAGAAGAAGAAGCCGGTGCCGACTCCTGCCAGCCCTGACGAGAAGGACAGAACCACCATCCCCACCCCTGGCACTGACTCTGAAGCTGCTGGTGCTTCTGCTGCTGGTGCTGCTGCTGCCTGCTGCTGTGGTGAACCAGCCCCAAGGCCCTCAAAGCCCTGTTGCTGAAGGCCCTGCTGCTCAAGCCCCTGTCAGAGTTGAGGAAGAGGCAAGGGAAGGAGAAGGGAGAGAGAAACAGTACACCTCTTTTCCGAGGACCATTGAGGATGGAAGTGCTGAAATGGCTGAGGAGAACGAGTACTTGTGGAGAAAGGTTCAAAGACTCTATTCGCGGACATCCAAGAAGAAGCAGGCACTTGGGAGAGACATAGGCAGAGAGCCTGCGGATATCACTGCAGAAGTACTCTTGGATGGTGGAAGCACATGCACACCTGGTATGGCAAGCTACACCTTCAAAAAATCCGGGCAGGCCGTTGTCAAGCTCACTGACCGGCGAGATGTACGTCATGCCCAAGTGCAGTTTCCTGGAGGGTGAGGTCCGCCACTGAGGAGCAGCCCACAGACAGCCAGTCTCTCTTCCAGCCAGGAGCCAGTTACCCTGTCCAGGCAGGTGTCTCAGAGGGCCCCACAGCAGAGACCCCCCCGACAGCTGCACTCCCCATGCTGGCAGACTTGGAGGATCCCCTGTCACAAATGGAGGAAGAAGCGGCAGCCACCAGAACTCAACGCACCCCCACCCCACCCCCAGCTCCACAGGATGTGGGCAGAGGCAGACTGGAGGCCAGAGCCACACTGTCCTGTTGGAGATCAGGGACACAATGAACACCAGCACAGAACTTCTCTCTTCAGCTTGGTCCACTTGGACAGAGCATCCTCAGCGGCGCAAACACCTTCATCACCTACATGAGCCAGACCCTGAGGGACCTGCCTGGGCCAGTACCATGTGATGGAAGGAGAAGATAACGCACTTCTGCACCAACCCTCAAGGCCCCAGCTGAACCTGCTCCGACCCAGTCCAGGTCTGCTCCTCCACCCCAGACGATGTCACAGCCCACCCACGGCTTTTTAACAGCCCTCTCACCTACCAAGGCTACGAGTACCAGGACTTCCCACACCAGAGTAGCCCTTCCAGTCCAGGCCCACGTTCATCGCACGCCACAAAATGCCACACCTCGCCCAGCTGCAGACCAGACAACCTCCACTACACTGCTCCTTCTCCACCTCACAGCCAAGGCCGTCGAACAGACAATCTGTCATCAGTTTTGTGCCTGACATCTCAAGTCCTTGGATGAAGGGCCTCTCAACCTCACGGGACTGGAGTCAGCTCTCGGATAACTTCCTGAACACACCACCACCTGTTGTACCCTTGGGGTCAAGCACCCCAATGGCGCCTCAGACCAGCACTCAAGCCACAGCCACCTCCACAGTCCACATGCCCGCTTAACAGACTTTGAGGACCATGGACATGACTCAGAGTGGACTGAGAATAGTGCCAGAGACTGAGTTGTTACTTTGTTCACTTTATCTTTGCTTAAGGACACTTTACTGGGTCATTTTGCTTTTTTAATAATGTCATACAGTTTACTTAAGACAGTTTAATAAAGGTGTATCTTTGCTTAACACACTTAACAATTCAGTTTACCTTGGTTCATTTTGCTTATTTTAATAAAGTCACAAAGTTTAACCTAAGAAAGTTAATTTAAATGGTTATCTTTGCTAAGAATACACTTGGTTTCATTTTTTTTACTAATTAAAAGTGTTGAGTGAGATAACTTTCAACAAGTTGGTTAAAGCCTTTGCATGCTTGTGGATAGAGGAAGGATAGTTGTGGGATAGAGAAGGAAATAGTGGTGGGATAGAGAGAGGATAGTTGTGGAATAGATAAACCTTCCAGTGCAAAACATAGTGGGGACTGTTATGGTTCCACCATTCCAAGCTGCCCACACAATATGGACTTTTATTATCAATAACAATTTATTCAGTTGTCAACAGATTTCAAAAAACAAGGTCTTATTAATGCCCTATTAATGCACTCAACATATCATGGCACACAATTTCATCAGTTTTATTGCGACAGCCCAAGGAAGCATCCATTAATCATCTATCTCCTGTCTTGCCACTCCACTGCTCCAGCTGGGGAGTTGCACCAGTGTTCTCAGAGTAGCGTTGCGCTGCTTCTTCCTCCACGTGAAGCTCTGTTGGGGCCTGTACATCCACAGTGTTTATCAGGTTTACGTCCTTGCCTCCATTCACCAGGCTCCATGTCCCCGTTCCCTTGTTGACGTTCCACAAGTTTGTTCTGCAAAACTGGGTAGAGGGTGCGCATGAGATTGTGCAGGATGCAGCAAGCTTCCACAATGCTCCTCACAATCTGTGGCTGATGCTGCATGGTAGTGAGAAGTACTGGAACCTGTTGGCCAGGATGCCAAAGGCATTCTCCACCACCCGTCTTGCCCTGGACAGCCTGTAGTTGAAGATCCTCTCTTCACGGGTGAGGTATCTAAGTGTAGGGGCTTCATGAGGTAGGTTCTGGGGGAGAAGGTGTCATCACCCTGATGAAGTAGGGCACATCTTGTGTGTCATTGGGTAGGGGTCTGGATCTTGGAAAAACCCATGATGAGGTTACGTTCCAGCCCATCCTTGAGGTCATTTGCGTTGTATACCTGGCCATCTGAAGCTGACCCATTGCCTGAAGCATCGATGTACATGAACTTGTAGTCAAGCATCAACCATGACAAAGAGGATGATGCTGAAGAAGCCCTTGTAGTTGTATATAGAGGACCCTGAGTTTGGGTGGAGCTTTGCAGGCCACGTGCTTTCCATCTTATGGCTTCAACGGGTGTGGGGAAAGTTCCACCTCTGATTCCACTCTTCTGAAAGTTTTCCTCCAGCCTTGTTTCAGTGGTGGGACAGTTTGAGGAGCTCCTCCACATATTCTTCGATGATGGCCTGCACCACTTCTCTTGACCACTTTGCTGATGGTGTTGTGTGGGCAACCTCCACGCATACTGCATGTTTCTGTATGTGGTTCCAGAGGCCAGGTGCCACAGGTAGTCAGGCCACCTTCAGTCCAGGGTCCAGGTTGGGACGGAAGTTGGTGCTAGGTTTGGTCAACCTGGGTCTCAGACGCTCTACAAGTTCGTCAAACATGGCTGGTGGCATCCTCATGAAGTGATGGACCGCATGAGGGTCTTCATTCCTCAGCCCCACGCATCAACTGGTCATACAGTCCAAACTCCATTCTTCCTACGATCCATCCTCGGGACCCACACAGCTCTTGTGACGTCTCCTTCTTCTCCTTCTGTAGAAAAGGTGAAAACAGTCTGAACAGGTTTTGATTCTGCTGATGAATGAGCGCAGCTATCATATGGACTGTGTCATTTATCCATGGTGAGAAAAACAATTGATGATGTGGAAGACCAAGACAAGGGTGAAGAGGGTCTGTACCACCATGGCTGCTGGACTCATACTGAGATCCAGATGATTTCCTCCCCCTTTTTAATGGAATATCGGTCGTCCGCTAGGTGTCCTTCTACATACTCTAGACATACTCCAGAATCCTAAATATCTTGAGATACATCCCAGATACAAACGTTTTGTCCGTTTTAATCCTTTATATATGAGATGCATACGCTACATCCTTTTTATTTCCGTGCTTACTTAACGCTGTGTGGACGTTCCGTGTACCTTTCGTTTCTCCTCCCTCTTTTCCATTTTCAGCTGCAGCGGATGTGAGTTGCGAGGATGGCCAGAGGATGCAGAGAGGATACAGCGGACGTTTAACGGATGATAATGGACATAGAACGTTTGTTGCCCGTATATGTCGCGGATGTACATTGTACACGTTGGAAAGTTCATCCATTCAAAAACTTTTGTGCAGCTCAAACTTCTTGCACAGATTAAATCTCAGTGGACGGATGCTCGAGGGATAGAGCGTATGAAAACACGTATGCAGTGAGTACACAATGGATGCATAGCGTTTTCCAATGGATGGCAAGCTTTTTTTAACGTTTTACATCCTCTTTGCATTTGTTGGTGCAGTGGGACAGGGGCTTTACCAACAGAAATTGTGGGCTGAATTTCGGTCATAAGTCAAGAACTATCTGTACCCCAAATCTGTGGATATTTTATATCAAAGATGAAAAAACTCTATAAATCAGTGGTTCTCAAACTGGGTCATACTTTCTGGATCATACTACGTCATATTTTTTGAGGGAAAAATGAAGAAATTTAAGTGGGTGCAAATTACATCACCCCTGCACATAAAAAAAAACCTGATTTGGTGTGAAAATTGGCTCCATATCTTCCTGACTCTATGGTGATCACATGAAATGATTCCTCTTTTTAAAGAATAATAGCACCATGAGGTTCTATATGTTCTACAAAAGGGAGAACTTTCCCCCCCGATCTTTTCCCCCGATTTAAGATGCAGCATGTTGGAGAATGCTGCTAGTGTTGCAAATCAATTGGGCTGTAAGTGATTGCTGGTTTTAAAACATGGCTCTGTGTCTTGGGAGAAGGATCTGGTTGGGGAGAGATATTCTCTTTTCTTTTTCTCTCTCCCACTTGAACTTTGTTGTGTGCAAAAGAAAAATGAAGGTGTCTTCATGCAAACAGAAAGAATTGGGGGGGGCGAGTACGTGCTATGATGTGCACCAAAGGACAAAAACTACTGAAAGAGAGCTATTATAATGAATCTTGTTCAAGTGAGTGGTTTAACAGAGCTTCCATACTAAGGGGCAGTCTATCAGCATGTTCGATAAAAAGGGAAAAATCTGATCCTTTGACTTCCTTAAGAGCCGGATCCCTCAATACTGGTATTAGTCTAAAAGAGTCATGTGATTTGGGGCCCAGCGTCATTAAGTAACGCAATGTTTTCTTTGGGTAGAATCTTTTCCATAAATACTTTTTTTTTCTGGCCTGAATTCCTGTATGAGAAATGATATCTGAAGTAAAAAACCTCAGTAGAGAATTTTATCGATTTATTTATTTGGTTTGTCAGTTGTTTACAAGATAATAGGTATAAGTAAAAACATAGTTATGAATACATGGGTACATATAAGAAAAATAAAAGAAACAATAGGACAGGGACAGTAGGCACTTAGGTGTACTTATGCATGCCCCCTACAGACCTCTTAGGAAAGGGGTGAGGCCGTAGTAGACAGTCTAAAGTTAAAGTTTTTGGGGTTTGGGAAAAAAAAAACAGAGTCAGGTAGAGTATTCCAGATCACTCTGCTGCTGAAGTCGTATTTCCTGCAATCAAGTTTGGTGCGATTAACCTTGAGTTTGTGTCTATTGTTTGCTCTTGTGTTGTTATGGTTGAAGCTGAAGTATTCATTGACAGGGAGGACATTGCAATTTATGATTTTTTATACTATATTTGGATCAGATCGAAGGCAGCGTAGTTCTAGGTTTTCTAGGTCTAGAATTTCGAGTCTGGTGGCATCAGGTATTCTGCAACGAGTAGAGGAGTGGGGAACTCTTCTTGTGAAATATTTCTGGACTTTCTCAACTGTCTTAATATCAGACATGTAATGTGGGTTCCAGACTGATGAGCTGTATTCGAGTATTGGTCCAGCAAATGTTTCTCTGCTCTTTCTCTGTACTTAAACTCAGCACTGTCTTAAAAAGAGCTTGGCCTGCAGAAAAAGGTATCTGCACCCAAGCAAAAAGAACCCAGGGAGTTGACTCCCAGCAGAGTTGACACACACACACACAACCACACAACAAAAGCAGCTTTGCAACACAACTGATTTTGACTGGAACAAGAGCTGCATCGGTGAATCTTGCTCAGTCAGAAAGCTTAATGGAGCTTCTATATCTATCTATATGTCAAAGGCAGTCTGAATACGAAGAGCTTTGGCTTCTGTACCAAAAAACGAGAAAGAGGCAGCTTGAGAGATTTATTATTAGTAGGATCCTAGAGATATTTGGCTGCCAAAAGTGCATGCAGAAAAGGTGGAACAGATCTCCTTTGGTAGATCCCAACTGAGGCCTTCACCTCTGAGGGAATTCAATTGGCTCTATGACTTCCTCCAGGTCAAAGGTCACTAACTGTCAGTGAGCAAAATGAAGATGTTTTCCAGGTCTTCAGAAGGGCTAGTTCTAAAGATTTTCTCAATATTTTTCTTGGGGGGGGAGGGAGGTTTGCTTATCTGTCGATAAGGAGGCAGGTTGTAGAAGACATCCATGAATCTGATCTTCGAAGTTGTCCAGAGGGAGCAATACATCTAGTCACTAAGTGAATAGCAAGGGAGGGGAAAAAAAAGTTTTTCCAAAAAACATTGTGGTGAGAAGAGCCTTTACCTTGGGATGGGAAAACTGAGGGAGGTAAGATAGGGAAGGGATTCCCTCAGGGCTGGGCCCCCTTCAGAGAGATTTACGCAGAAGGAGCTTCTCTCTTTGCCCAAATGCGCTCTCTGTCCCAGACCCAGAGCAGGTAGAGTCTGGCAAAGAGGTTTCAATCCATCCCGTTCCTTTTCTTCGGTTCCTGAGATTTCGAGAAGGATGCAGACATGCCTTCCAATGTTGCTTTGGAAGATGGAAAAGGAAGGCCAGGGTAGCAAGTCCTTCGTATTCCACACTGGAGGACACAAAGAGTCTTTCTGGCCGAAGAAAGACAAAAAATATTATTGAGATGGAACTCCAGCGGAAAAACAAGATGAGTACACACACACACTGGGCTGGATGGGGACATTGAGAGGGAAAGGGATGGAGCTCCTTCAGGAGTGGACTCCTTATACGTTTTTCTTTAGTGTTTCATAGACAGCGTATTGTCTGGATCAATTTACTTATACAATATAATAATCAGAATACTGGTAAAGATAATCATGAGAATAACTGTAATTCCTGACCCTGCCTTTCTGCAACCAAACAGGCATTTAGGCTGCCATGGTTTAGCCTGGACAGCTTATCCAGTGCAGTTCCTACATTTATGGTAGCGATCACAAAACTGGCCTATTATTCGGCCTGCAAAGCCTGCAGAGGCGTTTTTCAAGCCTCTGGGAGGCTGAAAAAGGCCTCTAACCAGCCAAAAAATCAGCTGTGAGGCACCCATATGGGGAGTGAGGTAAGTTTGCCTGCGGCTCACGTGCTGGCACAAATGGTTCACCTGCCATTGGTTATGGGATTACCGTCTTTGGATCAGTAGTGGCTTAGCCACCGTGAACCAACCCAGGCACCTGCCATCACTAATGATGAAGAGAAATCAACAAAATTCCACAGTATTATATGGAGTATTATATGATATGGAAAATATTTTATCAACAGTTGGAGAATAAAAAATGAAAGTACTCTCTGTTTTTGCCTGAGTTTGTTCTTTAGTCTCGACAAGGACATGGTCCCCTCATTCAACTTTCAGGGGGTCTGTCGGCCATATGAGATCCTACCCTATTTTCAGGCTGCCTCCGTGATTTTCTCTGTCAGAAAATCATCATCATCATATTTACTATTATTACTTATCATCATTATTGTCCTTGTCATAAATACTATTTTTATTTTTATCATCATCATTATTGTTACTTTTTCTATTATTATATATATATAAAATAAGCATTAAATTGGGGGGGGAAGGAATTTGGAAATGAAGAAGAGTAAAGCAGAATAGAAAATAAATTAAGATAGAGGTATAAATGAGATGATAACTGTTAATACATGTATGATGAGAATAATGAGTTGTAATGTTAATAAGGTGTTATCAGAAGAGTTGTATCTTTAGCCGTTTGATGTATCTTAACTCTAAGTTTAGAGAAATAATATCAATGTAAATGTGAATGACATTGTAAATGGTGAGGATGTGGCACAGAGGTGTTTGTGTCCAGACGACACACTGCTTGGGAAAAAAAAAAAAAGAAATGTTCGTATTTTTTGAATCTGACAAATAAAAAACTTATTTTTTAAAAAAAGGCCAGGTTAGATGCTACGGCTCCTGGACATCTGTCGAAAAAGGGGCTACAGGACAGTTGTTACTGCTGGGGAACCAAGGCTTGCAACTGCAAAGCAACTGGAACAAAAGCGTAAAACTTGCAAAACCGAAGAAAAATGAGAAATGGTAATATTTGTGTGTTGGGCCATGAGAAGGAGAATTACTCCCCAAGACATCTTGGCAACAGTGTGAGGCATTTTCTTCTATATCTTCCATCTCAATGAAGTCCAGCAGGCTTTTCTAGAAGTTCCCAGGGAAATCCGGAATGCTGCAACAACCTATGAAAATATCAATGAAGGTAACTTTATTGAGCACACTAAGGGGAGTGGGGGAGGGCCTCAGCACATAAAGTGACAGGAAATCAACCCCATGGCTTGATTTACCTCTCCAATGGTAATCCTCAATTTACGATCTGTTGCTATTTGACTGTTCAAAGTCACGACAGACTTGAAAAGAATTACTTTTGACTGTCCTTTTAGTTATCCCAGTCATACCAACTCTAAACTCATGTGATTACATTTTAAGTACCTGGCAATAAGCTCAGATTTATGATCATTTGCAGCATCCGATGTTTACACGATCATGGTTTGAGGTGAGTTTTTGAGCATGATTTGTTTTTTGTTTTAGAGCAACATTTTTTAAAAATGGCAAAAAACAGCTGCTAAATAATCTATATTTGGACTTAACCGCCATGTGATTCTCTTAGCAACTGTTGTAAAAATGTTTGTAAAATCGAATCTGGTCCTGTGGTGTCTTGACTTAAAAACTGCAATGACTTACGATCAAAATTTTGAGCTCAGTTATTGTCAACAGTTGAGGAAAACTACCAATAGGTGGAAAACCTGAATGTGTTTTCCACCTATGTAGCAAACAGATTAAATTTCAATATCTCTTTGTCTTTCAAATTTTCTCTCTTTGCTTGGAGCTAGAAGGTCCCCTGCCATTTGTCAACTTTTCTCCTTAGCTTTTCTCACCTTTCTTTTCCATGCAGGTGACCGAGCAGTAGAGGAGCTGTGACTTCTCACCCTCTGCCATTGATCCAACTATACAGTTACTCAAGGATGGGTGAAAAGAATTTCCACTCTGTCTCAAGGAAAGGCCCTTCGTTTGTTCCATCTACAACTTACAGCAATGATTTGTAATAGTTGAATTTGCTCTGTTGTACTTTCTGACCTGATAGCAAATTCTGGTATTTGTGCTTTGAGATCATTGGAAGAATGGACCTCTCCACTATGAAGTTCTCCGTTGAGTGTCGAAGATGGCACTAAGACGGCATGTGTTGTGTAGCAGATGCCAACTATGGTATAATTGGCTTTAATATGCTGCAGCAGGTTGGTAGTATGGAAGATTGGACTAAGAGATGGTTGAATTTCTGCACATGTGAGTTTTTCTTCTATCAAATATATGGTGATGTTGATTTTGCCATGTAATTTGTCTCTTCTTAGGCTGTGTAGCAGCTTGGACAGAATTCCATCTGGTGCCTGAATCTCACCTGATTTTTTTGAACTGTCACCAGCTGACTATCAGCTCCCCAGCACAGAGGAATAGTGAAACACTCTGCAAATCCATGGACTCCACTGATGGGCTAGGATTTTTGACAGTAAAGTGTCTTTCTTGTATCCTTTATACATCCCCAATTAAAAATGGCTACCTTCAGACTTTCAAAATTTCTGATAATGTAGTCTTACAGTAAGGCAGAATTAACTAAATTAGTCATGTTTCCTATCTAGTTGACCTGGGAGGCCTGACACAATGTCTGGAGGTATGTGGGTGAGTGGGTGTGTTCTCTCAGGTAAAGCAAACAGGAACCATGACTAAATGTGTTAATTCTACCTTATAGTTAGGCGACATTAACAGAATCTTGAAAGTCTAAAAGTAGCTCTTTTGACTGAATTTCTATCTTCTTTATATAATGTTTCTTTACACCAGTGGCATATATCTGGAGATATAAATGTCCCATAGACATAATGTATGTATATGTATTTATTTTTCTTTTTAGATTGTTTTAATGGTTTAATTAATTCTATGGTTGTTTCCCATATACATTTATATGTGTGGAGATATATATATATATGTGCTGTTTAGCTTCCTTTGGGTATTATCCCACGTCATTGTAGTTCTGTTAAAGTTGTAGCTCATTGTAGTTCTGTTAAAGTTGTAGCAACGTTTCAGCAGAATCTCATCTGCCATCATCAGGCTTCTGTATGTGATTTTATGATTGCCACCCAATTTCACTTGTTTGAGATGGGCACATGTACAAATTGATTAAATCAGTAAAATACACTTTGGATATTATTCCTTGACTTGCTTTCCAAAAAAATACGTGCTCTTTTCTTTATTTCATTATTTTTTTAAAATCTGTATTTGTTTGGTTATCTGATCTCCAAACATAAATAAATGTACATCTGTGTTTTGAAGTAAATTCTGTATTGGATCCATCTAGGGCACCTTCTGTCCATAAAAACTTGAGTATAACTGAACTGAAATTTTAAACAGCCAGGAGAAAGAAGCCCATGGACTCGTTGAGAACTCAAGATGGTGATAAAGTATATTTTTTTTAGTAAAGTCTTAATAAATCTATGGAATGTTTTATAAGAATTTATAAAGCCCCAAAAGAACTAACTTTTGTTTGTTTGCTTGCTTGCTTATTTTAAAAGCATCATACAGTATAACTTTAGGAGAAGATCAGGGCTCCCATTCAAATTGACTGTATTTCACCATAAGAAACAGAAAATATTTTTATGATCCCAAAAAAGAATAAGATCTTAATAAAGTTCAAGAATGCTTCTTAAAATTAACAGTACATTTTTAGGAGAAGACTTGACAAGGGCATAAGAGAATCATACATTGGGTGTTGCAAACTCAGATTTTTAAAAAGCCATGCAAGAAGAGGATGACTACAAAGAAGCCATAGAAATATTGGAAGAGGGAGGTTGGAGGGGAGGATGAAGAAGATGAAGAAGAGGCACAGCCTTGAGTCAGCGTCAAGAGAGGACTCAGCTAGAATTGTTGTGTCCAAGTCCAACCTGCCTTGAATTCCATTAACTCTTACCTAGCATCAATTTAATGCTGATCGTTAGCAGACTAGATTCTTGTTGGTCGGCCTGAACAATAATTTTTTTGAATTTAACATGTGGTCCTGATTCTTCAAGATTAACAGTACAACTGTGACAAGAAAGATGGTAGTCCATGCAAAAGCAAAATTAACTTCAAAGTTAATTAAGAATATGCCACAGTCAAGGGATAGGTTTGCTGAAATATAAAAAAAACCAACAGAAAGAGGAATACCTGAAACCTGTGGGGTACTGTACAGAACATGAAAATCACTCTTGTCCCTATAAAAACTCAACTGGTGTTACAATTGATTCCATTACTTCCTGAACAACTGGGTGATGGTCACATGAATTCATTCCTCATTTTAAACAATAATAGCACCATATTGCTTTTTATTTGGGAAAAATAGATTCTATACAAATGGGAACTTCTCCACTCCACCCCCCCAGTCTGGATTTAGGGTTTAGCATGAGGGAGAATGCACCATGGGGTTGAGTTGTAATGAAGAGGAAGAGATAGAAAGTGATTGCTGATCTTAAGACATGGCTCTATGTCTTGAGGAGGGATATTCTCCTTCTTTCTCTCTCTCTTGTAAATGGACTTTGCATGCAGAAGAAAAATAAAGATATCTTCATCCAAGCAAAAAGAATGGAGAAGGCTGAGCAGTGATGTGGACCACGGGGACACTGCCAGGAAAGTAACTGGAAGAGAGCAGTAATAAGCAGTTTTGTTCAAGCGGGTGCCTTAATTTAGCTTCCCTACTAAGGAGTAATCTACAGTGGGAGAGCTAGGGATCAAAAAGTCGGATCCTTTGCCTTCCTTGAACTGGCTCCTTCACCTTTGGAACATGTCTAAAAGAGGGTCATGTGATTTGGGACCCAGCATCATGAAGCTACACCATATTTTGTGTAGAATGTGAATATGAATACATTTTTTTTTCTGGCTTGGATTGCTGTATGGAAAATAAGGTCTATAGTTAAAAACCTGGAGAGTATTTTAAGGACGGAGAGTTCTATTCTTAAACTCAAGACTTTCTAACAATTTTCTAGCATGCAAAGAAAGGTTTCTGCCTGTAAACCAAAATAACAGAGTGAGCTGACCCGAGACACAGGGATAAGGAAAAAAACAACAACCCAGCCTGTCATCTCCACGGGAATTCTGTTGGCTTTATGATTCCATCTATCCAGGCTCAATTGTCACTAATTGTCAGTTGTCAGTTAGTACAGAAAAAGATGTCTTCCAAATGTAAGTTGGTCTTCAGAAGGGCTGCTCTAGCACTTTTCTTCATGTTTTCTTCTTATTTGTGTGTGGGTGTGGGTGGGGGGGTGTTTGTTTGTAGGGAAGGAGGCAGATTGTAGAAGACATCTATTATTTGATGTTCAAAGTTGTCCAGAGGGAGCAACACACCTGGTCACTATGTACAGCAAAGGAGAAAAAAATATTCCTACTGATCTGTAAAAAGCATTGTGGTGAGAAGACTGTTTGCCTGGGAATGGGGGACTGAGATGGGGGCAAAGTAGGGCAGGATGCCCTCAGGACTGGGCTCCTTCACAGAGAGTTATTCAAAAGGAACTTCTCTCTCTCTGCCCAAATGCTCTTTTCAGCTCAGAAATTGAGCAGAAGCCAAATCTTTTCTGAATCACTAAGAGCCCCTTCCTGGAACTGAAGCTCTTCTGACCATTGCTGCCTTCTCTTGAAGCTTTCTGCCTTCTGGGAAACACTTCAACAATTTGCCAAAGATCTTGAATTCACACTGGCAAATATAGACTGTGATTATCCTAACCAGGCCAAAGAGTGCTATGAAGAAAATAATTTCCAATGGTAAGAAATTAATTATCTGAATATTCTGGAAGAGGAAAACAGGTGTCTACATCCAAGCAGAAATAAAAGTGTCAGCTGACCCAAGAGAGAGGGATGAGGGATGTAGGGACATCCACTGACAACATGCTTTCCAAAGTCAGAGAGTCTTGCTCAAGCAGCTAACTTAACGGAGCTTCCATGTTAAGAGGAAATCTATATCCAAAGAGCTACTCCTTCCTCAGCAATATGATGGAAAATATTCTGTTTTGTGATTTTAGAGGATAACTTTCCAAAGACACTAACCTGACATGGCTGATACGCAGAAATGCTGAGCTAAAGGATGACAGCTACCGCCTCACAATGCTTAATGGTAAAGAGGTCTGGAGTCTCCATGGAAACTTCAGGGCCTGTGTCCTCATCCATCTACCTCTGGATTTAACTCTCAGTTATTCCCTGTCCTCAGTGAGTGAAAAGTTCCATTTCCAGAACTTCCAGTAAATTGGATTTCTCAAGAGCTGCTGGACTCAAAGCAACCCTACTCATTTTGTAGCTAACCTCTCAGAGGATTGGGATAGCCCAGGGCTGAAAACATCTATTTGTTGTCATCTTAGGAAAGGGAAAGAGGGCAAATGTGTTCCAGAGCAGTTTTATCTTTTAATCTTTTGTGGTGCTAAAAGACTGAGTTGGTCACTTTTCCAATTGATTGGGATCGCATAGCATTCTGAATCAGGAAAAGCTTCTTAAATTTGATGAACTCGTTTAGTTTTGGAACACACTGTGATTAAATTTACAGTTCATCCGAGAACTTAGATTTTTTTTTTTTTGACTTTGGCTTTTTCTTTCCATCACAGGGATGTTGTTATAGAATCTTGTGTTCACTTGAGTCAAAATAAGTCTGGCTTTAGTTCATTTTGTGTTCTTAGGTTCCTTTTTTTCCGTGTTTTGGGGCATTATTCACATGTTTCTCTTTTCTGAGGAGAAAAAACAAGGAAAGCCAGGACAGCAAGTCTTCCAACATGTAAATTAGATGTAAATTAGGAGATTTGCCTGAGTACAATTATCTGTCTGCGAATCACCCATACTGGGGATGGAGTTCGCCTCTGATGGTCCATTGCCAGTGGAGGAGTATTGATTAAGGGCTGGTTGAGTCTGAATGCCCACTGTCAGTTGGCTGTGGCTGGAGGGCCAGGGTGAAGGGGAAGCACATTGTTGTCCCATTCTGCTTCTGGGAACATTCAGATTTGCTCAGTGTTATTTATCTACATATTGGCAAATGGGGAGGGAGAATACAGAAAATGCAGTTTGCCTAGGGTCCCTAGAAGACTTCTCATGGCCGAGAGACTTCTTCAGCTCTGTGAACCATAAAAGCTTTTGAATGGGTGGAATCGGGTCTCCAAGGGAAAGACACAAAAAGACAGGGCTGATTTGGTGGTTTTTCTTCATCAGGAGGAAACTTCAAAATTTGCTGAGGAACCCCTACCCATCTATACCTTCATCTATAGTGAATAGTGCTATATAGAAACTAAGTTCCAATTGTAAGAAATTATCTTAATGGTCCGACAGAGGAAAAAAGCAAATGTTCAAGAAACAGAACCTTCTTCATGGACCCCAACAGGAGGCAGCCTGTCTAAGAGACCAGAGGACCAGCCAAAATCTGTGGAAAGAGATCTCTGAGAGGAAAAGCAAGACAGCCTATGCAGTAGGTATCCCTTGAAGTGGAGGTTTCCATGCCTGGGACCTTTCCCCCGGGTTTCAATACAATTCTCTTTTGTCCAAAGTCGGTGTGGTGCAAAAATATTTCTCGGGATGGAGAGAGTCTTGGAAGGATTTCAAGTTTTCCTTCTATAAGGAAGACCACCAGGGATCCTGGGAGAAGACAAGACACCCCACAGCCTTCCTGACTTACGACCTGACTCTTTTCCTTTGCAGCAGGAGCACCACATAATACAGGACTTCAGTGCAATCACTGCAATGTTTTGGCTGAAGAAGAGTGGACAAATCAGATTCCAGGTGCCCAGGAACAACAGCCTTATAGTCTGGCTGTGATGGGAGGGAGAGAGGAAGGTGGTAATGGGTAGCAGTCAAAGGAAGATAGGAAGATGCTGGAGAGAGGGGGGAAAAGCTGGATTCTCAGAAGGGTAAGCAGAAGCTCATTTAGTCTGTCAGAGAAACAGAATGCACCTTTCAAAAACTGGCCCATGAGAAGGATCCTTAAGCTGGCAATAATTTTCCTTTGCACTGAAAGACAAGTTGTAGCAGAATAGCAGGTCAAAAGGGGCTGGGACAAAGAGGAGGAGCTGGAGAAGCCTGGTTGAACTTGACTTCTCTGCTTCTCTCCACTCTTGCTTCTTGCCAGGATCTCCCGGAAGACAATACTTTAAGCAGTTTTGCTGCTGGACTAGCTGACTCGCTGACAATATATGACATCAGATAGTCTTTTATTTCTTTTGTGATGAGTAAAAGAAAATCTGTTTGCAGTACTCAGCGGGTAAGAAGGGAGAAGTCTTGTGGAGAGTCACTCACACCCTGGTCACCTTGAAGCTTGATTAGTAACCTCACTTTGGGCTGCCCTTGAACAGCACCCAGAAGCTTCAATTGGACCGTAATCATTTGGGACTTTTTCAACTGGGGTCATCAAATCAAAGGAAAGGTTTTTCGCATGAGGGGGAGAGAAGAGAGGGTAGTTTGACCTCCCCATTTCTCCTGGCAGTTGGCCCATCTTCTACTAACTCAGAGCACTTCATTTATTTTTTAATTTTGAAGGTAAAAGCATAGACGGAGATCGATGAATATTTAGCCCATGAAACCATTTGCTTGTCAAAACTCCTGTTAACTGTCCCCTGTGCCATAAGAATATGCCTTGTCACAAAAGTTGTTTTTCTCCAGGCAGGGATCTCTTCATGAAGATGCATATTCAACTGTAAGCTTTCAAGGCCAGAATTGCAGAGGAGAAGGGACCTTTATAGGGATCTACAGTTCTTTGCTGGAGGCAACTATTATGCATTCCATGGACTACAAAAATAACAAACAAGTCCTCATCAAAATATCACTTGAAGCCAAGATCACCAAACAGATGCTGAAAATACTTTGGTCATGTCATGAGAGCTGACTCACTCGAAAAGTCATTCATGCTGGAGTGATCAGTGGAAAAAGGAGAAGGGCAACCCATCACACACACCCCCTCCGCGAGATAGCTTAAAAGATGACCCTGGGATGACCATAGCAGATCTGAAGAAGGCAGTGCAAGACAGAGAGGCATGGAAATTGGTGATCCATAGAGTGGTCGAAGGTCAGACTGAATGGCTGAGGATGACAGGTTTCTTTGCTGAAATATGCATCTCAAAGCTTCCTCCTTCTAAGAGTCTGGATTTTAAGAATGCTGAGTGATATTGGAGGGACAGGATGGCTCCAATTAGTATCAATTGCATGCCTATGCTTTGGCAATGACATTCTTCATTCTAGAAAATGAGCAAATTTCCTTTTTCAGTTCACTTTGAGTTACATGGGTAGAGATTGTTCTCTGTGGTGTCGAACCAGCTCCTCTACTGTGGGAACCATCATCCTAGCATTAATGTAGGTAGCCAAGCTAAAGTACCCTGAATTGTAGGCTTTGAGACCTTGGGACCTCATATAACCTCTCTCTTGGAACCAAAGAGCAGTTCTTTTTCCTCTCATTCCACTTGACGGTGGACTAAGAAATCCCTGGAATGGATGGATGTCTTGCTGGTAATATTTGTGCTGATGGGCCAAGGGAAGGAGAATTACTCTCCAAGACAGCTTGGTAACAGTGTGAGTCACTTCTTTCTCTATCTTACAGTTTGATGAAGTCCAGCAGACATTTCCAGAAGCTCTCAGGAAAATCTGCATGCTGCAAAGACATATGCTTACATTAATGAAGGTAACTTTATTTAGAACATTAAGAGGGCATGAGGGTATTGGCATATGAAGAGACAGAAAACCAACACTACAATTTGAATTCCCAATGGGGTGCGTAACTGACAAGCAGTCATTTCACAACTGTTCAAAGTCACGACATACTTGAAAAAAGTTATTTATCACCTCTTTCAAAGTTACATCAGCTCCATCTCCTATGATCAGGTTGGGCAACCACCTGAAATTGATGACCAGTTGCAGCATACCATAGCGTCATCATGTTTTGGGTTGCTTTGGTTGCACAAAAAATGGCAAAAACACACACTGTATACACTTTCTGGAAACAACCATGTGCTTTTATATAAGATAGAGAACTCTCTGGGTGGATAAGTGGCAAATGGATCTTTTTAAAGGGGTTTGAAGGAGAATGGGAAATGGACTTATTACATTTAATTGGGGAACAATCTTATCTTTGGGGGGGGAGGGGGAGATAGATTGACTTTGGAGATTGGATCAATTGATAAGAGATGAAATGAAGAAACAAAGGTAAATATTTGATCTTTTAGGGTTAATATTTGGGAGGATTTGGGATTGAAGCCGTGGTAAATTTTCTATGAGTAGATTACAATAGCAGTTTGTTAACAGAGGTTTTGGGATTTTGATTTTGTCTTTCTTTTGTTATTATTAATTATTATTTTTATAGTTTTATGTACTTATTATTATTGTTTTTCCTGTTAACTATTTTGTTGTTAATATAGTGATGACAGGTTAACAATTTATATTTAGTCGTTTTGTCATTTAAAATTCTTTTGGCCTGTTTCCCAAGGGTTGAGAAATGAAAACTGTTGTATTTATTAATCAGCATTCAACTTGAAAGGATAGTATGTTTATATCCTGTATGTTAATCTTTTATTTTTCTTTTTGAAGACACTTTTTCTATTTAATGCTTTGTTTCTTGTTTTTTACTCTTTTGTTTTTGTTAATATTTTGAAGGTTTCTATTTTAACTATTTTTGAATAAACTAAATATTATAGAAAAAAATTCCTGAGAATGGAGAGAGTCTCAGAAACATTTTAAGTTTCCCTTCTAGAAGAAAGAGCAATTGTGACCCTGGGAGAAGACACCACACAGACTCCCCTGACTTATCAGTGACTTGGAAAGAGAGCCTGTATAGTCTTGTGATAGTAAATATGTGGGAGGGTTTTTAAATGGTTGACAAAAAGGAGGATAGGAAGATACTGGAGAGAGAGGGGCAAAGCTACCCCTGTTTTTCAGAAGGTTTAGCAGATGCACATCTTGTCTGTCAGAGAAACAGAATGCAGCTTTCAAAAACTGCCTAGGAGAAAGGTCCTTAACCTAGGGGTAATTTTCCTTTGCACTGAAAGACCAGATATAGCAGAATAGCAGATCAAAAGGGACTGGGACAAAGAGGAAGAGCAGGAGAAGCCTGGTTGAATTTGAATTTGCTGCTTCTATCTTCCCTCCTGCTCGGCTCTCCTGTAAGTCAATAATTTTAGCAGCTTCGCTGTGGGATTAGCTATTTTGCACACAGGTCAGCCTTTTTTTCTTTGGTAATGGGTAAGGAAAATCTGTTTGCGGTACTCAGCGAGCAAGAAGGAGACACCTTTCAGAGAGCCACTCACACCCTGGTTACCTTGCAGCTTGATTAGTACCATATACCTCACACCTTGAACACCACCCAGGTGCTTCATTGGATCGTGGGCATTTGGGACTTTTTCAGCTGGGGTCACCAAATCAAAGGAAAGGTTTTTCGCATGAGGGAGAGAGAAGAGAGGGCAGTTTGACCTCCCCATTTCTCCTGGCAGTTGGCCCATCTTATACTAGCTCAAAACACTTCATTTTTATTTTGAAGGTAAAAGCATTGAAGGAGGTTGAAGAATACTTGACCAGTGCAAACATTTACAGGACCACATGTCAAAACTCTGTCCCACTGTGAACAATTACTGGATATTGTGGGGACACATATCAAGTATCATAAGCTTTTGTCAACATTTTTTCTTCAGGCAGGGACCTCTTCACAAAGACACATATTCAACTGTAATGTTCCAAAGCCAGAATTGTGGAGGGGGAGGGGAAGTGTTTGTAGGGACCTGGAGTTCTTTGCTTGAGACAACTTGGCACAAAAGGGCAGGGAGGCGTTTTTTTCCCCTCTTGTTCTACATGATGGTGGACTAAGGAATCTCTGGAATGATGCCTTACTAGTAATGTTGGTGTTGATGGGCCAAGAGAAGGAGAATTACTCTTCAAGATACCTTGGCAACAGTGTGATACATTTCTATCTGTGTCTTCCAGCTCAACAAAGTCCAGCCGGCAAGTCGAGCATTTACTAGTGAAATCTGGCATGTTGCAAACATACATGCTTTCATTAATTAAGGTAACTTTATTTAGATCATTAAACAAGGGGGATGAGAGTATAGGCGCATGAAGTGACCGAAAAACAGTCCCATGCTTTGTATCCTCCTTTGAGTCCAGGTAATCCTCAATTTAAGGCGGGTTGCTTAACAACTGTTCAAAATCACGACAGACTTGAAAAAAGTTATTTTGGACCAGGGATGGGATTTACATTTCTTGACAACTGGTTCTGTGGGCATGGCTTATTTGGTGGGCGTAGCTTATGGTCATGTGACTGGGTGGGTGTGGCTTGGTGGTCATGT
>BHFT01004674.1:0-18370 GCA_004320025.1 Laticauda laticaudata
TAGGGTTTTTTTTTTTTCCCAGAAGCCTCTCATCCTCGCAACCCTATTACAGAGAGGAGGGGGTTGACCTGTTTTTCAGAGCACCTGAAGGCAGGACAAGAAACAATGGATGGAAACTAATCAAGGAGAGAAGCAACCTGAAACGAAGGAGACATTTCCTGACAGTGAGGACAATTAACCAGTGGAACTGCTTGCCACTGGAAGTTGTGGGTGCTTCATCACTGGAGGCTTTTAAGAAGAGACTGGACAATTAACTTGTCAGGGTTCCAAGGAGCCACCTCCAATTTAAAAGACTCTGAGTCTCTCCTCTTCTCGAAAATCCATTTTATTAGAGATGTCATACCAGCACATCTAAGGAAAACCCGAATGTGAGAGTTTCCCCTAGTCCAAAGAGAATCCAAAATCCAACCCCTGAACCCAATAGTTCATCCCATCGTCCAATCCTTACTTTGTTCTAATTGGAGACTACTCCCAGTCACTCCCATCCAGGTGCAGGGTAACATGTCCTTGACTCTCTGAGAAAAGAATGTTGTTGTGGCTATTCTTCTGTCCCACCTTGAAATTGTTTTCCCCAAATTCCCAGGTACTGACTGTGGCAGCCCAGAAGCCTCAAAGAAAAAATGGTTTCCAAGCTGACATAACCAGTGGAACTGCTTGCCACAAGAAGTTGTGAGTGCATTCACCCTGGAGGTTTTTAAGAACAGATTGGACAGCCATTTGTGTCAAACTGGATTTCTTCAAGGGCCAGATCAGCATTGTAGTTCTCGTCCGCAGGCTGGCAGGCAGCAGGGAGCGGAGTGGGGAAGGCAGGATGGTCACCTCCTGCAGCACTTTATCAGCCAAAATGGGGCTTGGGTGGGGTCTCTCCCCAAGGCCCGTTCTCGACTTCCCTGGTAGTGGTGGGATTCTACCAGTTTCCCTACCAGTTTGGTGATTGTGCGTCTTGTACATGTGCATGCATGCATGCACCTAATGTGTGCTATCCGCTGAAAGGGTAAAGAGAAAAGCGGCAGGGCGGGTGGGAGGGATGATCCTGCACTTTTCTCTTTTTTCTCCTCTCAGCTTTTTTCTCCTTTCTCCTCTCAGCTTTTCTTCCCTTTCTCTTCTCAGCTTTTCTCTACTTTCTCCTCTCAGCTTTTCTCCCCTTTCTCCTCTCAGCTTTTCTCTTCTTTCTCCTCTCAGCTTTTCTCTTCTTTCTCCTCTCAGCTTTTCTCCTCTTTCTCCTCTCAGCTTTTCTCTCCTTTCTCCTCGCAGCTTTTCTCCCCTTTCTCTTCTCAGCTTTTCTCTCCTTTCTCATCTCAGCTTTTCTCCCCTTTCTCTTCTCAGCTTTTCTCTCCTTTGTCCTCGCAACTGATCGTTTTTGACTACCGGTTCAGTAGAACCAGGCTGGACTGGTAACATTTCACCACTGCTCTCCGGTCTCCAGCAGCACTCTGCTGGCCAAATATGGGCTATGCGGAGGCCTCACCTTTGTGACCTTCCCAGCTGGCTTCCCTCTCACAAAATCCATGGGGGAAGCCAGATTCAGTTAATGACTGCATGATTTACTTCACAACGGCAGTGATTTGTTATGGCAAAAAGGTTGTGAAACTCACTTAATAGCTGTCTCACTTAGGAATGGGAATTTTTGGCTCAATTGTGGTAAATCATGGTTTATCTGTACCACTCACACTCCAAATGTAGGAATGCAGGCTGACCAACATGTGTGTTTTTTTTCCGTGCTAACAGTGATCATAATGCAACTTGCAAACACCGGATGAACCCAGGTAAAATTTTATTCTATATATTATTTTAGTGGGCTTGGTCATGGGATGCCGGTCAAATATTCAAGTGTTATGCAACTGACAAAATCATAAGATGAGTAAAGCATCTTAAGCAAATGCAAAAATAATCACCTGTTGGCACCTTTTCTTACTGATTTTTTTTATTTCCAAGGCAATAAAAACAGTTTTTTTTCATTTTGAAATAAAAATTTTCAGTAGGAAAAGGTGGCACTGGTCTCCTGATATTTTTTTTTCCAAAGGCAATGTTTATTTAAATTTTGAAATAAAAAATTTTGATTGAGAAAGGTGCCACCAGGCTCCTGAATTTTTTTCCCCCAGGCAATAATAATTTTTAATGATGATGATGATGACAATAATAACAATAATAACAATAACAACAACAACAACAACAATAATTTTGAAAGAAAATAATTGAATGAGGAAGTGTGCTACCAGGATCCTGATTTTCTTCCAAAGGAAATAAAAAATTATTTTTTTAAAAAAATAATTATTTTCAGTGGAAACAGGTGCCACCCAGCTCCTGATGTCTGGCTACCATAGACCAAGCCAGCATTCCTCCCACAATGTGTGAATGCAGACAATCATTTCAGCAACAAACTTCCCTACCCTTTGATTTATTCCCTGACTCTATCAGTGACCACCAAACAGATGCTCGGCACATGGAAAATCTGATTCGCTGGGACAGTTTATCACTTAAAAAAGAATTAGTCAATCGATGAAGGGATCCCCAGTGATTTCTGCACGAACACTGGTGTGATAAATGAAACTGGGTTTAGTGTTTGCTTTAAGGGGGAATTGTAACCTGGAGTGTTTGTTTTTGAGTGTCAAACGGCAATAGCAACTAATGGGCTCAGTTCCCAGTCGCACCAAGCCCAAAGGGATAAATCAGATGAGGGTCAGTAGAAAAGGCTTCACTTTTTTTTTTTTTTAGTAACTATTTTTTTAAAAAATTATGGGCTAGAAACCTGGAGACAGTAAGTTCTAGTCCTGCTTTAGGTACAAAAGCCGGCTAGGTAACTTTGGGCCAATCACTAGGAGGCAGTGAATTCTAGTCCCCCCTTAGGCAGGAAAGCCAGCTGGGTGACTTTGGGCCAATCAGAAGGTTGGGAGTTCTAGTCTTGCCTTAGGCATGAAAAGCCAGCTAGGTGGCTTTCAGCCAATCAACAGCAGATGTTGAGTTCTAGTCCCACCTTAGGCATGAAAGCCACCTGGGTGACTTTGGGCTGATCACTAGGAAATGATGAGTTCTAGTCCTGCCTTAGGCATGAATGCCACCGGGGTGACTTTGGGCCAATCATCAGAAGACTGGGAGTTCTAATCCCACCTCAGACATGAATGCCATGCTGGCTGGGGAATTCTGGGAATTGAAGTCCACCCATTTTGAGGCTGCCAAGGCTGAAAAACATTACATTTGAAGACCCTTTTAAATAAAATTTCTACTTTCCTGCAGGACCCATACCAGAGTGGATTCTGCCTGTCTGTTCGGGAGATTATTTTAATTCTTGAAACCGGGAAATCCTCCTCTCCTTCCTCCTCTTCCTCCTCCTCCTCTTCCTCCTCCTCCTCTTCCTCCTTTCTCTTCTCCTTCTCCTACTTCCTTCTCCTCCTCCTCCTTCTTCTTTTCCTCCTCTTCCTTCATTCACCCTCTCCATTCTTTCATTTTTCTTCATAACAACAACCCTAAAAGATAGATTGAGGGAATTCAGGGCCCAAATCCACAAGGCACTTCCACACTTCTGTCTTATTCATCAGTTTAAGAGAGCCAGCTCCAGAAAATGTCCCACAAAGCTTAATTTAGGGCAGGAACTAAAACCTTCAAAAGGAAAGCAGATGAAATCCCTTCGCCATCACTGAAGATTTGCAAACTTCAAGTCAGGAAAAATCAGCAGAAAAACCATTCGCAGCCAACTGACAGAGGCCAACTCAGCTTCTTCTCAAAAGGTTTGTTCCAGATGACTTCAGAGCAGCTAAAGATGACAAAGTCAAAAAAATAATTTTTGAAAAATTGGATTTCAGATCTAGAAAGAAAGGGGAGCAGTTTTGTTACCGCAGATCCCTTAGCTCACATCTCAGGCAAAAAATCTGTTCTCTGCCTCCCGAGTCCTAGCTGGGTCTTCTTTGGTTGCCCTGCACAGGAGAATGGAGCTGGAAAGCAGGTTAGCCACACCCATCAAGCCAAGCATATTTTGGATCGCAGGTAAGTGCAGGGCCTGGGCAGAGGCTCAGGGAGGGCAAAAAGCCCACCAAGCCACACCCACAACTGATCGGCTGGGTCTTCTTTGGTTGCCCTGCACAGGAGAATGGAGCTGGAAGGGAGGTTAGCCACGCCTACCAAGCCAAGCCAAGCCCAACAAGCCACACCCACAACTGATCGGCTGGGTCTTCTTTGGTTGTCCTGCACAGGAGAATGGAGCTGGAAAGCAGGCTAGTGGGGTGAAGAGGGAAGGGGGATTTTGCAGTATCCTTCCCTTGCCATATCCACCAAGCCATGCCACGCCCACCATTCCAAGCCCACAGAACCAGTAGTAAATTTTTTTGAATCCCACCACAACCTGGATTATCGATTTTGTGACTTAGCATTGCTTTGTGAAAACTAACAAGTTGGATCACCGTTCCATCTCTGGCTCTGTGTCAACTCAGAAAGTCACTTAATTCACTAATCACAATTCTCTGAGCATTTGGAAACCGGCAAATCTCATTTGCATCCCTGATTTTTCTCAGAGGCATTCACTTCAGATGGGTTGTTTTTTAACCCCCCGACAAAATGATAAAACTTCCTTTGACTCGAACGTGACTTCAGGATTCGGCTGTCATGCATAATCCATTTCTTTGACTATTGCCCCAAAATTATTCTGCCTTGCTTTCTTCCCAGGATGTGTTTTCAATTTCTCTTGGGATATTTTTTACTTTTTAATTTTTTTGGTAGTCTCCCAGTTCTGCTCTGCTTGGTTTCCTGAGCTCAAACAAGGTCTTTTGAGTAGGACCATCTGTAGCAACTTATTTTCTGAGATCTCCAGCTAAATAATCAGTAGCAGCACTGGAATGACTGTTCGAGATCCAACATGCAGCATCTATGAAGTTATGCAGCAAAGCAGCTGGAAAGCAAACTTGGTGCGTTTTTATCATTTGCAGAGCACAGAATAACAGAATTTGGAAGGGGCCTTGGAGGCCTTCTAGTCCAACCCCCTGCCAAGCAGGAGACCCTATACCATTCCAGACAAATGACTGCCTGATCTCTTCTTCAAAGCCTCCAGTGATGAAGCTCCCACACCTTTCTGAAGGAACGTTCTTTCACGGATTAATTGTTCTCAGGAAATTTCTCCTTAGTTTTAGGTTGAATCTCTCTTTCATTAGTTTCCATCTCCGTTGCTTCTTGTTCTACCTCTAGAAAGTGTGGGTGCTTCAACACTGGAGGTTTTAAAGAAGAGATTGGACAATCATTTATCTGGAATGGTATAGGATCTCCTGCTTGAGCAGGGGGGTGGACTAGAAGACCTCTGAAGTCCCTTCTAGATCTATTCTGATAGAATAGAATAGAATACTGAATAGAATAGAATAGAATAGAGAATACAATAGAGAATAGATATTAGATGAAGAATAGAATGGTGCATAAACGCACCAACGTGCCTATCATCCCTGTCCTATTGTTTCTTTTATTTTTTTTAATTTTTCTTACATGGATCCATGTACTCATAACTATGTTTTTACTTATACCGATTATCTTGTAAACAATTGACAAAAATAAATCAATAAAATAAAGAATAGAGAATAGAATAAATATTAGATGAAGAATAGAATAGAGAATAGAGAATAGAGAATAGAATAGAGAATAGATATTAGATGAAGAATAGAATTGAATAGAATAGAGAATAGAATAGAATAGAATAGAACAGAATAGAGAACAGAATAGAATAGAAGACAGAATAGAATAGAAAAGAATAGAATAGAATACAGAATAGAAAGGAATAGAACAGAACAGAATGGAACAGAACTCAGAATAGAACTCAGAATAGAATAGAATTTAGAATAGAATAGAATAAAAAAGATAAAAGAATAGAGCTGGAAGGAACCTTGGAGGTTTTCTACTTCAAGCCCCTGCTTAGTGAGGAAACCCTATTCCATTTCAGACAAGTGACTGTCCGTTCTCTTCTTTAAAACCTCTGGTGTTGAAGCACCCACAACTTCTGGAGATGAGCTGATCCACTGAATACTGCTATTGTTCTAACTTTTAAGAAATTTCTCCTAAGTTCCAAGTTGCTTCTCTCCTGGATGAGTTTCCCTCCCTAGTCCTGCCTTCAAGGGCTTTGGAGAATGGGTTGACACCCCCCCCCCCTTCTTTGTGNGCTTTGGAGAATGGGTTGACACCCCCCCCCCTTCTTTGTGGCAGCCTCTCAAATAGATGCCTGCTATCCTATCTAAGAACCATGGTTAGAATGCAGTATAGGCAGGGCTACCAGTTCGTACCAGTTCCGACGAACTGGTTGTTAATTTTACAGCCAGTTTGGCAAACAAGCAAATCCCATCCCTGGCTGGCTCCGCCCACCCTGCCCTCCCCTCCTAGGAGTCCCCACCCATGTGGCTTATTTTGGATTGCAGGTAAGTGCCGGGCCTGGGCGGAGGCTCAGGGAGGGTGAAAAATCGGCCTCCTGGAAGTTTCAGAAGGCCTGAAACAGTTGCTGGGGTTTTTGAATCCCGCCCCTGCTTACCTGGGACCCAAAATGGCTGTGTGGGGACTCCTGGGAGGCGAGGGGAGAACAGGGCCAGCCAATCCTCAGAACTACCAGTTTGCTGAACCAAACATAAAATTAACATCCAGTTCACCCGAACCAGTGCGAACCGGCTGACGGCCACCCTGAATTAACCAGGCTGCTCTGATAAAAAGCACTTAACGGGGTTATTAACTTCACAACTGCAGTGATTCACTTCACAGCTCTGGCAAGAAAGGCACCGACTGTTGTGGTTTGCCAGCAGCCGGTGCAGCCGGCAGAGGTATCGGACAGCGAGGACGAAAGGGAACCAGTTAGGGAGTCTGGGGGGGACTCAGATGACGGTCCTGCGTCCGATGCAGAGATGGGGCCAGGACCATCTGAGAGTGGGGTGCTCTCTCCAGAGCCTTCGGAGCCCGGCAGCAGAAGACCCAGGGGAGCCTGTTCCCAGTGTGCATGCGTGCAGAGCTGCTAGAAGGTGAGAGCAACTGAAACAAAAGGGGAGACTCGGGAGTAAGGCTGGGAGGTGATTGCCCCTCCCATAAGGGATAAAAGTCAGTCCTCAATGACGAAGAGCTTTGCAGGAAGCAAAACAGTTCAGTAATCTCCGAGTCCTTCGTGAAGCTCTGTACTCTGGTCGTTTTTTTCTGGGTTTTTGGGTTGGTTTATGTTACCTTAATTGGACTTCTGTTTCTTGGCAGCATTCTGCAGCACTAAAAAGCATGCTTTTATCTGGAGGAACTGTGTCTAATTCGTTTTGGCTGGGAATGCAAGTAATTCCCAGCATCACATTAAAAAAGCTTTACTTTTAAATTGTTTGTGTTTTATTAAGTTTGACAAAGCCTGGGTCAGAACACCGACCAAAGTTACCACTGCGGCTATTGGTGTGTCAATGCAGAGAAATGGACTCATTCAGCATCCAGAAAATAGGTTCTGCTTTTTTGTGGGAAAACTCCTGATGTTGTGGCTCCCAAGGGCATGTGTTGCATGCTCCCACTATGGAGACAAGGGCGAGCAAATGGTCATTTTTCCCACGCTCTATTTCTCCAACAGAAACTAGGTTTTGGGTTTTTTTTAAAAAAGCTGGATTTCTCCAGCCCAAGAGATTTAATAGCAATTTCTCCGTATATTCCTTGGTCCATCATTTTGCCTAGCACTTAGCAGGTTGTTTATCCAAGGGATTATGAAAAGCCAAACTTGATTTCCTACTCAGCAGATCTTCCAGGAATGAATGACTTCCTTGGACACTGTCCAGTTTTGTCATCGTCAACTTTCCAGAGAGAAGCATCTGCTGACAGGCAGGAAGAACGTCATGGGAAGAGATGAGGGCAGAGCAAAGAGCCACTAGCAGATGAGAGGTCCTTTCTAGGGTTGGCTAAATTTGCTACATCCAGAGATATCCACAGAGATGGTGCCGAAGAACCACGATGGCCACCACGGTCAAATCAAAGCTGGCACCAGAGCCCGGAGGCACATGAGGATCCAAGGATGATCCACAGCTGCAGGTCCTTCAGAAGCTCTCCAACTCTGCTGAGGTTAGTCGGCCTGCTGCTTTCGGACAACGTTGAGATTTATGGCCTTGGAAGAGCATCAGATCTTCTGACAAGGCCAAAAGTATCATGTCAACTGATCTTGAAGGAAAGGAAGCCACGAACCTCTGATCTCAAAGCTACTTTTGGGATCTTGGAGGAGCCAGCACCCCACTGGGACGGGCTCTAACCTTAAGTAGAGGAGCAAGCAGGCTGATCCTGGTTGGTATTTGGACAGGGCAGGGATCTATTAGGAGATCTGAGTTTGGTAGTTTGACCTTTCAACCATGAATGTGAAGCTTTCTTGGGTATGAGGTTGAGAGGGTATTTTACTTCGAAAGCACATTTCCAACCCAGGATTCTCCTGATAAGATCAGGATGTCAAACCTGTAGAATTGCCATATTTCATCCATGCCGGTGAGGAATTCTGGGAACTTATTTGGTCATTCAATTCTCCCCACATTTAGGCCCCATCAAATTGGGGTAGGTGGAAACAGACTATCTGAGAGGTGTCATTCATTCATTCATTCATATCTCCTGCTCTCTCTCTCTCTCTTCCCTCCCTCACTCCCTTTCTCTTTCGCTTCCTCCTTCCCTCTCTCTCTAGATTGGGGGAGGTGGAAACAGACTATCGAGAGATTTCATTCATTCATTCATTCATTCATTCATTCATTCATTCATTCATTCATTCATTCATTCATTCATATATATGTCCCTCCCTGTCTCTCTCTTTCCTCCCTCCTTCTTTCTCTCCCTCCCTCCCTCCCTCTAGATTGGGGGAGGTGGAAACAGATTATCCAAAAGGTGTACACAAAATCTTCATCATCATTTTAGCCATTGCCTCTCCAATGTAGGGTGAAGGCCTCTTCCGCATGTTTCCAACCTATAGGGCCCTGAGCTTTCTTTTGCCAATTGGACCCATAAAACATACATATATACATATCTTCCAGTTGCCATGTTAAGTAACACAGCTGTACAGGACCCACATCACCTGCCCATAACACACAGGCATGGCCCATGGTTTTCTGTTGAACCTTCATCCACCTCAAACCAGATGTGTCCCATTCTGCTGCTGCTATAACACAAATCCTCCATCCATGGAGCAGAAGCCTTCAGATGCACCGGAATTGGGTGGAAAGAGCAGCTCTAACATGGGGCAACTACCAACCCCATCATTCCTTGCTGTCAGCCCTTTGATGTAGGCCAGGTCAGGAAACAAGACACAAGACATCCTGGTAATCTCATTTATTGATACAGGTTACCCTAACAGGATTGAACAGCGTGCTCCCTCCTCTCCTTTGTATACCAAAGAGAATCAATAGAGAGCAATCTTGAGCTTCTTTCACATGCATCCCCTTTTTCCTGGGGTAAGTTCATATTTTCCCCACAACTGCCACCTGCAGATCGTCCTTGATTTAAAAACAGTTCATTTAGTGACCATTCAAAGTTACAATGGCACTGGGGGTAAAAAAGGACTGGTTTTCACATATACAAACGCTGCGGCATCTCCCATGGTCACATGCTCAAAATTCAGACGCTTGACAACTGGTTCGTATTTTATGATGGGTTGCAGTGTCCTGGGGTCACGTGATCCACATTTGCGACCTTCGGATGGGCAAAGTCAACGGGGAAATCCAGATTCATGTAATAACCGGGTGACTAACTTAACAAATGCAATGATTCGGTTAACAATGGCAGCAAAAAAAGTCGTAAAACGGGGCAAAACAAGAAATATTTCACTTAGCTGCATAAATCTGGGGCTCAGTTGTGGTCATAACTCGAGGACTACCTGTACGGTATCTTGAAGGCCATTTCTGTCATCTTCTATATCAGGGGTCTCCAACCTTGGCAACTTTAAGACTTATGGACTTCAACTCCCAGAATTCCTCAGTCAGAAAAGCTGGCTGAGGAATTCTGGGAGTTAAAAGTTCACAAGACTTAAAGTTGCCAAGGTTGGAGACCCCTGCTCTATATCTCAAGGAGGAGGACTGGTAGGAGATCAAAGGCAAAGCTACCCGTGCACAGGACATTTTAAATGTCTCTCCCAGTTCTTCAAATTCTCTGAACCACCCCGACTTCATCCTTGTCTTACCAATCAGGGTCCCAAGAAAGTTCTGCTAAACCTTGAATCATGTCCAATCATGGCTTAAAGATACCCACAGCTCAATTCTCCATTCAACACAAAAGTGTCATGCCCCTATCAGATTCTGAATCCGAGAAGGAAGACGAACTGCTGACAGGGAGTGGGAGTGTGGCTCCTGTTGGCTGTGGAGGAAACTGGGGAAGGAGAAAGTCCGGCTGGGCAGAGCAGGAAAGAGGTAGAACAAGGGAGAGGGAGTTCAGAGGAAGACCCAGGCCCATCCCCTCTTCATCCTAGGGCACGCAGGGATAAACAGAGAAGGGAGCAATGTGGGTTGCCTGGCTTACGGGGGAGGAAAGAGCCCTGATATCCTTCATTAGCCACAGCTGGGAAGGGAACTTAAAAGAGATGCATGCTGAGCGTGGCAGCCGCTGGAAGCAAACGTGAGTTTATCTTGTATTGACTTTACTTATCTGTATTCCTGGCATCTTCCCAACCATGTGGAGTTATTGCTGTGCCTTCACTTCTGGAATTCTTGCTTCCTGCCTTGCTGGACTAATGATCTCATTTTGCCTTGATTGGACTTATAGTTACAGTTTTTGTTGACCATGTTTTGGACTTGATTCTCTGCAGCCCAAGGCTGTTCCTGAGAGAGTTTTTCTCCAGCCAGAAGGCAACCAGGACATTGGGGGCAAAGTTGGAGCTCATAAAGGGACGACTACATATTATTTGACTGTATTGCCTTTGTGCCATGCCCCGGGTAATCACACAACAGGTTGGAAAGCCCAGCTGGGCTTTCTTGGGCCTATCATGTGAAGGCAGATGCTATTTTGTCGTGTGTGTGGTTTTTTTTCAGGACACAAAGGCTGTGGGTGTGTGCATGACAGCTGACAAGCATTTCAGACCTCTCTAGTTCCAGAAAAGGATCCCATCTTTCGACCGAGTCCGAAAAAAACCCACAGCCTCTGAGCCAAGGGGTGTAGAATATCAGCATTCGGTGCTAATCTCCTGCTTTGTCTCGTGGGGTGCCAGGAAGATACCAGGGTTCCCGTTACAGCCAGCGGATTGTGGCTGTCTTTGGGCCAGGGGCTCTTGAGGAAATGGCCTGTCCTCACCTCCTAGAAGAGTGGCTGCCTGCAGGAGAGAGGGAGAGAAAGAGGAGAGGGGGATGGTGTCACTTAAAGCGGAAACCCCAGAAACACATAAGGCGGTGTTTCTCAACTTTGGTCTCTTGAAAACAAGTGGACCATAACTCCCAGAATTCCCCAGCTCAATTCTCCATTCAACACAAAAGTGTCATGCTTGCTTTCTTGCAGACATTTCATTACCCAACTAGGCAACATCATCAGTGCTAGGAGGGAATGGAAGTTTGGAGAAAGGGGGAGGGGGAAGGGGGAAAGGAGAGGAGAGAATAAGAAAAAGGAGGATTGTGGGGTCCTTGGTGCTCTCTGAGCTGGGTGGTTTTCTTGCAGGCATTTCATTACCCAACTAGATAACATCATCAGTGCTAGAAGGAAGTTGGAGTTTGGAAAAAGGAGGAGGAGGGGGAGGAGAAGGAGGAAGAGGAAGAGGAGGAGGAGGAGAACTATGGGGAGTTTGGTGCTCTCTGAGCTAGGTGGTTTTCTTGCAGGCATTTCATTACCCAACTAGGTAACATCATCAGTGCTAGTAGGAAGTCGGGGTTTGGAGAGAGGAGGAGGAAGAGGAAGAGGAAGAGGGAGGAAGAAAAGGGAGGATTGTGAAGTTCGTGGTGTTCTCTGAGCTTGGTTGTTTTCTTGCAGACATTTCATTACCCAACTAGGTAACATTATCAGTGCTAGGAAGGAGTGGGGTATGCTCTCTGCTTATATACTAGTGGCTTGCCCTGTCAGTGGTGGTGGGGCCTCCCATAATCCTCATCCAGCACTGATGATATTGCCTAACTGGGCCATGAAATATCTACAAAAAAAACAGCCAAGCCCGAGAGAGCACCGAAGACCCTTTCATTCCAACCCTGGGCCTCAAAATATTCTCCTTTATCGATATTCTGGAGAACACAACGAACTATTGTGCCTTACAAACAGAGGTGACCAAATACTGGGAGGGAAAATAAAAAAATTACTTATTGATATCGAAGGGAGTTTTGGGGGGCTTTGCCAATTATTTAGAAATGTTGAATCACATGGAGATGGCACAAGTTGTAAAAAGTTAATTCGACTTGGAGCAGGAAAAGAGACGTTTTCACAGTGTCGTTCTTAGATCCTTGGCTAAAATCTGAATTTCCTGGCATCTGCGCCTAGGCAATTGGGCTGCGATATTCATATACAGATGAATTATTATTATCGGTCAAAGACCAAACGAATAGCAGAGACAACATCAGGAATGAGGCCAGCACATCTGGAGGACGCCAATCTGTCGAAGGTTCGCGAAGAAAGAAAATCTGGGCGTTTTTGAAAGGAGGGCAGATGACGTGGCAAAAACAAAACAACACAACATTTTATTCTATTTTTTTTGTCCTTACTTTGCTTGTTTCTCGTGGACTCCGAAGAGTTGGGGCGAAGGGTTGGGTGAGGTCCAGATGAGGAGAACTGGGGGGCGATGGACGGGAGCTTCCCTCTGCCGGGCCGGAGGTTCTGGAAATCTGGGGCGCAGGGCAGTTTGGGCTTGCCGGCAAGGCTCAGGTGGAATTCGCTGCAGGGGGGGAACGAAGAAGAAGAGAGGGATGAACTTCGCTGGGTGGCTTGGGAGAAGGAAGGAGAGGAGATGCTGAGTAGGTTTTACTAAATGAAAACCGTTGTAGAATAGAATGGAATGGAATGGAATACTGGAATATAGAATAGAATAATGGGATAGAATGGAATAGAATAGAATTAGAATAGAATAGAATAGAAATAGGGAATAGAACAGAACAGAATTAAGAACATAATCAGAATAGAATAGAAAACAGAATAGAATAGAAAACAGAATAGAATAGAAAACAGAATAGAATAGAAAATAGAATAGGATAGAATAAAATAGAATAACAGAATTGGAAGGGACCTTGGAGGTCTTCTAGTCCAACCTCCTGCATAGGCAGGAAACCCTACACCACTTCAGACAAAGGGTTATCCAATCTCTTCTAAAAAACTTCCAGTGTTGGAGCATTCACAACTCCTGGAGACAAGTTGTTCCATCCATTGCTTCTTCTCCTGTCTTTTGATGCTTTGGGGAATAAGTTGACCCCTTCCCCTTCTTTGGGGCAGCCCCTCAAATATTGGAAGACTGCTATCATGTCACCCCTAGTCCTTCTCTTCCCTAGACTAAGCTTGAGAAGGTCACCTGTGCAGCCAACCCTTCAAAAGGAGCAATTATGCTGGCTTGAGAAAGATTAATGAGGTTCTTTCCAAGCAGCTTCGGTTTCCAGGGGGACGTCCCACAAGGTTACACATCTCGGTTTCCCCCAAACAACCGCCTTCGTTTGAGGTTTGGGATTCAGCAAACAATGAATCATTGTTAGCAATGGTGGAGCAGCGCATTAATCAGACAAGCTTGTTGGCATGAAGTTGGAGGGCCAGTTTGCACGCCTTCTATGAACAATCCCCTCCTGAGATATCTCTGCTGAAGATCTTGTGCCATTATTCCGGTCCAGGAAGAAGGCGCTGACCAAACATGAACCCTGCTGAGGGAATCTCGGTTTGTTTTTTTCCTTCTCTGAGGAAAACGTTTGCAACTTGTTGGTCCCCAACCTACCTTGACTTCCCTTCTTTGGGTCATGAATATTTCACGAGAACGAGTCCTCCACTCCGCCACTCGCAAATATACCTCCTGACTTGAAATTTTAGGCCTAGGTAACTTAGAACTATGCTGCCTTTGGTCCGACCTAAGCGTAGTACATAAAATTATCCATTGCAATGTCCTATCCGTCAACGACTACTTCAGCTTCAACCTCAACAATAAACGGGCACACAAGAGATACAAACTCAAGGTAAACCGCACCAAACTCGATTGCAGGAAATACGACTTCAGCAACGGAGTGGTCAATGCCTGGAATAGTCTACCTCAGGGGTCGCCAACCTTTTGTACCTCAGGGAGCACCAAACTCATCATTTTAAATCCTGTGGACCAGAGACCCTGGGAAAATCCCAAAAAAAGTCTGCAGGAAAATTCCCCACCCTGTTTTCTTACCTATTGATCGTTCTGGGTTCACAGGATACCATCTCCAGCTCCATTCTCAGGGGGAGAGAGAGAGACTTTTGGCTTCATGCAAGGAAAGCAGCAGAAGAAGGACAGAGATCACGAATCTTGCTTCACACCTCAGACCAAGTGAACCTGCTCCCACCCAGTCCAGGCCTGCTTCTCCCACCCCAAGTGATATCACTGCCTTCAAGGCTTTCTCAGCAGGCCCTCCCTACCAAGGCTCGGCTACTCCAGGAGGTCCAGACAGCACTTGGCACGCTGCTTACCAGTCAGGTACATGTACATTCGGACGCCACTGTGCCACCCATGCCCACAGATGACCACCACGACCACAGATGACCACCGACAACAGTCCTCACAGCTGCAGATACCAGACACGCCCCACTTACACCGCTCCTTCTCCACCCGACAGCGCAAGCCAGCCTCAGTACATCTGTCATCAGTACTTGGGGCTACACCCCACATCATGGTGTGACGGATATGGGCTCTCACATCACCAGGCTGAGACCAGCTGTCTGAGAGCTCCTCAAAACCACCGTCCTCCTGTTTCCTCTCGGGGTCCAAGAACCCCAATGGCCCTTCAGACCAGCACTCCAGCAGCCAGCCAACTCCACAGCACCTGGACCCTTCATCCCCTGAGACTGGGCACACCTCCTAGTGACCAAGAGAGTGCCAGAGAACTGGGTGCTACCTGTGAGTTTATTTTTGCTTTGGACACTTGACTTGAGCGTCATTTTCTTTTACAGCTTGTTATTAATAAAGATTATCTTTGCTTTCACACACTTGCTTCCTCTATATATTTATTAAATAAAGTCTTGGTGCAAACTTTTAAAATGGTTTAAGCCTTTGCATGCTTGTGGGGATGGGTAATAGCTGTGGGATGCGGCAGGGATACCTTTGGATGGGTAAATAGCTGTGGGAATGGGCAGGGTACCTTTGGATGGGTAAATAGCTGTGGATAGATAAACTCCAGTGCAAGTTACGTGGGACTTCTATGGTCCACCCTTCCCAGGGAGATGCCACATCTTGGCCCTTTTATTTATCATAACAATGTAAGCATTGATCTACACATTTTTGAAAATAACAGAACTCTTTATTAAATGCCCTTGTTCATTGGAGGGCCCACCCAACATACATGGCCAATTCTCATCGTGTGATGAGACAGGGCTGAAGGAAGCACCATTAAGCATCTACCATCCTTCTTGGCCACTCCACGCTCCAGCTGGAGTTGCCAGTGTTTCAGGAGGTTGCGCTAGCATTCTTCCCTTCACGTAAGGCCTCTGTTGGGCCTTGCACATCCTCAGTTGTTCTAATTCAGTTCGCCCTTGCCCTTTCATTCCCCAGGCTCGCATGTCCCCATTGCCTTGTTTACGTCCACAAGCCTTGTTCTGCCAAACTGGGTAGCGGGTGCGATGAGATTGTGCAAGATGCAGCAAGTTCCACGATCTCCCACAGGTCTCTGGCGATGCTGCCATGTGGCTGAGATAGTACCTGGAACCTGTTGGCCATGGATGCCAAAGGCGTTCTCCATGCCACCCATCTTTGCCCTGGACAGCCTGTAGTTGAAGATCCTCTCTTCACGAGTGAGGAGTACTGGAAGTGGTAGGGCTTCATGAGGTAGGTTCTTGAGGAGAAGGCGATCATCCCCATGATAAGTAGGGCACATCTTGTGTTGGCGTGGCAGGGTCTGGATCTGGGAAAACCCATTGATGAGGTTTCAATTCCAGGCCCACCCTTTGGGTCCACTGCTATATCTGGTCTTGAAGCTGACCGTTGCCTGAAGCATCGATGTACATGAACTTTACGTCTTAGCATCGACCATGGCGAAGAGGATTGATGCTGAAGAACGCCCTTGTAGTTGAAATAAGTGGACCCGACTTGGCTGGTGCTTTGCAGGCCACGTGCTTGCCATCTTGGCTCCAACGGTGTGTGGGAGTTACACCTCTGATTACCATGCTCTTGCAACTTTTCTTCCATCCTTCTTCAGTGGAGGGGCACTGAGGAGCTCTGCAGTATCTTTGATGATGCCTGCACACTTCCTCTGACCACAATCTGATGGTGTTGTGTGGCACCTCCAGCCGTACTGCATGCTCCTGTAGGTGGTCCCTCCCTCCCCCCTTTCCCCTTTTTTTTTTTCCCCCCCCATGACGGCCAGGTGGCGCAGAGTCAGTCCACCTTTGAGGCCCAGGGTCCAGGCTGGGTCGTGAAGTTGGTGCTCTGCTTGGCAACCTGGGTGTCAGCCGCTCCAACAACTTCGTCAAACATGGCTGAGCATCCTCATGAAGTTCTGCGAATGCACCGAGGTCTTCGTTCCCTAGCTCCATCATCAGCTTGTTGTACAGTCCATACTCCCGCTCTTTCCAATCCATCTATCGGACCTGACAACTTTCTTTGGCCGGCCTCCTTTTCTTCCCATAGAACAGGTGAAAGAGCCCTTGTAGATGGCTTCGCACTGTTGCCAGAACGATGGTGGCTACCAAAAGGAGTGTTGCTGGTGATGATCCATGGTGGACATGACTGGATGCTGTGGAGAGCGAGAGCCAGATGAAGCTTGCAAGAGGGTCTGCACCGCAGGGCTGCTGGACTGAAGTGAGATCCAGGTGAGTTGCTCCCCCTTTTATAGGCATATAAGGTTTCCCACTATGTGTCCTTTGCATTCCTCTAGGCATCTCTGGACATCCTTAATATGCGAATAGGTCCCCCCCACACCATATATATTATCTTATAGGAAGACTGCAGTTTACGAAGAGATGATCTCCCCACCAGACTGCTCCCTCAAATCATTTTGGAAGCCGTGCACTCTCAAATAGAAAGATCTCCCAACCACAAGCCAGGCAAACACCTGGGCACAAACCAGACTCCCTCTGATACCTCAGGCTCAAACACCCCCCCACCAGGCACCCAGATGAAACCTAGCTTCCTAATAGATAACAGCCGTCCTCTTCACCGAAGCCAAGCTTGCACTGAAAGCCTCCAATACAGGAACAGAGTGTTCCAGCACATCAAAGCCACAAAACAGACAGAAGAAACCAGAAACACCAATCAAACAAACTCCAAGTCCAGTAAACACAGACTAAGAACTTCAACCAATCAGGATGATAGAAAAAAACATCCTGCCACAATAATTAGGCTAGCCTCAAAATTTAAAAACCAACGGCTGTGAGACCCTCGACCCACATACAAAACTCAAATAACAAGCTGATGATGGCAGATGAGATTCTGCTGAAACATAGGCTTTACAACTTTTAAAAGCACTTACAATGGACGTGGGATAATACTCGAAGAAGCTGAACGCATAGATAGATAGATAGGTAGATAGAATTAAGATAGATAATAATAGATTAGATAGATAGATAGATAGATAGATAGATAGATAGATAGATAGTATAGATTAAGATATAGATATAGATATAGATATATTCATTACAGAGGCCTGATGATGAAGATAATCATGACTTTATTAATACATTGAAATAGATATGAATAAATTTGGAACATTAAGACCGGGATGTAGGCACATTTGGTGCGCTTATCACGCGCCCCCTTACAGACCTCTTAGCGAATGGGTAGAGTCAACAGGAGACATCTGGCTGTTTAAAATTTTTGGGATTTGGGGGAACCAAAACCCACAGTCAGGTACATTCAATGCGTTGCCAACTGGTCGGGCTGAGGGACCACTGGTGGTCCATGACAAATTTTTGGTTTGCGTCTTGCAGAGAAAGATCTCCCTGCCAAAGCAATATAATCCAGAGTTGTGCAAGGAAACACAAGGCTGCGCTGCCCACATGGACCATCGAGAACACAAGGCTGTGTCGACTTGTCCTGTATGCAATCGAGAACATGAGGTAGTGAGGGGTAAGGGGGAAAGCGGTGGAGGGGGGAACTTGCCCCCTCGCCCAATGCCTGGCCTTGGTTACCGGGCTGCTTCTTTCACTTCTTTTTTTCTTCTGCTTTTGGCTTGACTCGAAGGAAAGCAGCCAAGTCTTCTTTCTCTCCCCCAAACTCCCATACCAGAAAACAAGTCTTTGGGACCCTGCAGGGCCTCCTGCTCCAAGAGGCTGCGGGAGACTCCTTCTGTAGAGTTTTGGGAGGAGAGAAAAAGACTTCTGCCGGCTC
>BHFT01004675.1:0-15124 GCA_004320025.1 Laticauda laticaudata
ATTTAGGATTGCATTAGCTTTTTTGGCTGCTGTTGCACACTGCTGGCTCCTATTTAGCTGGTTGTCCACTAAGACTCAGTTTGAGATGTCTATTTTTTTTTTCATTCACGGTATAGAGGCAGTCCTCAAATTACAACTGCCCATTTTGTAATCATTCAAAGTTACAATGATGTTGAAAAAGTGAGTTACAACCGGCATTCACTCTTACAAGCGTAGAAAGTTAGCACTCACCCCCTCTTAGAGGAGTGAAATATTTTAGGAAATATGAAAAAGGCAGAATATTATATTTTCCCTAAAGGAGAAACATGTTTTTAAAGACAGAAACTCAAAAGCTTCAGCTCCCTGCCCCAGCAGATATTTGGTGCCCATTGAGAATGACTGGGTCAGTCTATCTACAAAACCAAAGATCTTCAGCTCCAGGTTGATGGGATTAAGACATGACCCTCCAGGACATAATAGGATTAACCCATCTAGCTGCAGGGCTCACTGCATTGCAAACCCTCCTAAGGACATTACATCAGCCCAAGCTCCAACCAAACTTCATTCAGACAAACATGACCCCTGTATAGCCCCATGGGATTCTCACAGCAATCAATACAATACATGCCACAGGAACAGGAAGCTCAAGGGCAAGGCCCAAGAGAGGGTATAAATAACTCTCACTCTCCACTCTCATGTGGTCAGCTACTCAGGACCTCAAACCCAAGTGGTCCTGTCCATTGATAAACCATCTTTCCAATCAGCCTCCATGTTTCCAGTGTCTTTCTCCCCACTTGAAACTGAACCAGATGGATATTTTTCCCAACACAACCATTGCATCATCCTCACATTCATGTGATCAAAATCCAGACACTTGGCAACAGGCAGGTATTCATGATGGTTCCAGTGTCCCTGGGTGTGGGGCGGTGGGGTAGCCATATGATTGCCACATGTGACCTTTCCAGCTGGTTTTTGACAAGCAAAATCCATGGGGGAAGCTGGACTTGCTTAATGATTACCCAATTCATGGAACAACTGCAGTGATTTGCTTACCAACCAAACCAATAATGGTCGTAAAATCAGACACAACTCACTTAACCACTTCCTTACTTAGCAATAAAAAGTGTGGTCCGAATTGTATATCAGGGTTTTCCACCTTTGGCAACTTTAAGACATGTGGACTCCCAGAGTTCTCCAGTCAGCCATGCCTGGCTGGCTAAGAAATTCTGGTTGTCAAAGTTCCTATGTCTTAAAGTTGCCATGGTTAGGAAACCCTCGTGTATATGACTGTCTTTTTTCTTTATCTTTTGGGATCCCCATATCAAAACAACTTATTGTCAAGTCATAAAATATTTCTCCGGTCTTTAAGAGTTGCCAACGGAAAGGGAGGGAGGAGTAGTGCAGCAGCTGTAAAACAGAAACTGCATTCCATGGATGTTTTCATAGATAGTTTCCAGATGACCGAAGTTTTATGCAAAATTCTAATTGGAGAGTATAATTGATGACTCTTGGCTATGGATGTGTCCCAATGGAGAATATGAATTACGATACACCCAGGGAGTGGGGGAAAATCAGGGTCAAGGGTGACAATGAATGATGTGTCTCAGAGTCGGCTACACCCAGGCAGCACCGGCATGTCTTCTCCTAATTAATCTTCTTTGAGCTTTGAAAATCAGGGTAGAGACTCATGATTTAAATGGGGGTTACTACTGGAGCCCTGACACTTACCTTATGTGTGGCCAGAATCTGAAAATAACATTTAACACAGCACAGTACTTAAGCAAAATGATTCAGTTGAGATCTGCATATGTGGAAATGACTGAGGAAGATTGCAGGGGCAAAATATAATTTTATCATATTTTATCTATATCTCATATTATTGTATTTTATTCCAATTTCATTTTAGAGTGTATTTTATTCCAATTACATTTTAAATTGTATTTTATCCAATTCCATTTTAAATTGCTTTTATCAAATTTTAGTAATTTTTTTTTCTGGAATTCTGCACTTCGGTATGGCCCAAGGGCTAATCAATAAATAAAGATTGAGATTTATCTTTTCTAGATAAAGAAAAGAAGGACTAGGTGTGACATGATAGTGGTATTCCAGTATTTGAGTGGCTGACACAAAGAGCAAGGGGTCATTTATTTGTCAAAACACCAGAAAGCAAGACAAGAAGCAATGGATGGAAACTAATCAAGGAGAGAATCAACCTGGAATTAAGGAGAAATTTCATAACAGTAAGGACGATTGACCAGTGGAACGTCTTGCCTTCAGAAGCTGTGGGTGCTCCAACACCGGAGGCTTTGAAGAAGAGACTGGACAGTATACAGCAGTATAGAGCACTGTAACAGCATTGCCAAAAAATCATTAGGAGTTCTAAATCTAATCTTATGAAGCTTCTCCTCTGGAAATATTGATTTGCTAACTAGGGCATATAAAGCTTTTGTTAGACCAATACTCAAATACAGCTCCTCCGTCTGGAATCCACACTGCATATCGGACATTAATACAACTGAGCAAGTCCAGAAGTATTTCACGAGAAGAGTACGACACTCCTCTGCTCGCAACAGAATACCCTATATCACCAGGCTGGAAATTTTGGGCTTGGACAACCTAGAACTACGCCGTCTATGGTTGGATGTAAGCATAGTATACAAAATTATATGCTACAATGTCCTTCCAGTCAATGGCTACTTCAGCTTCAACCACAACAATACAAGAGCACACAACAGATACAAACTCAATATAAACTGCTTCAAACTTGACTGCAGAAAGTATGACTTCAGCAACAGAGTGGTCAATGCCTGGAATGCACTACCTGACTCTGTTGTTACATCCTCTAACCCCCATTCCTTTAACCTCAAACCATCCACTATTGACCTCACCCCTTTCTGAAGAGGTCTGTGAGGGACCTGCATAAGTGCACCATTGTGCCTACTGTCCCTATTGTCCCCATTTATTCGTACCTATTTCCTGTATTCTTACCCATGTTTATACTTATACCTATTATCTTGTAAGCAATTGGCAAATAAAATAAAATAAATAAATAAAAATAAAGTATAGAACAGGGGTGTCAAACTCACACTCCACAGGCCAGATGAGTCATGTGCTGTCCACGCCCCGCCCCCCCAGGTTTAGCAATATGTCAAATGATGACAACATGACGATGTGAATTTGACACTCCTGGTATAGTGTCTCCTGCTTGAGCAGGGAGTTGGACTAGAAGACCTCCAAGGTCCCTTTCAGCTCTATTCTGATTGATTGATTCTAAATAAGAGCTTTAGAAACACCTCTTGCATAATTATCTTCCCCATCACTTGGTTTCTGTGAATTATGAAGACAAAACCAAGTTCAAAGGTTTAATGAATGAAAAAAAAAAACCTCCTAAAATGATCCTAAGAACTAGAAGGGTGTATGAGCAGAAATGGGAAGGACAATGAATAATTTCTGTTGTGCAGGAAAAAAAACCTAAAAGGTACACAAGTGATAATTACCCCCTTAACAACGATTACTCACAAACTGGCCTCCAGAGGGGCCACAGGATTAATGACCTGATTCTTGTGGTTTTTCTAAAAATAAAAAATCCTCTAATGACTTTTTTCAAATTAAGCTCTGGGTGTTCAGGTGTTGTAACTCAGATGTGCTTCCAATTACAGTTGTGACTTATGATAGATATTCCAAGCTCTATTAGAGTTGTAAGTCAAGAACTACTTGTATTTCTCTCTAAATCAGGGGTCTTCAAACTTGACAGCTTTCAGACTTGTGGACTTCAACTCCCAGAATTCCTCCTCCAGTCATGTCAGCTCAAGAATGCTGGGAGTTGAAGTCCACAAGTCTTAAACTTGCCAAGTTAGAAGACCCTTTGCTCTAAACCTTGCTGTTTTGGCCAGTAGGAAAAGTTGCCAGTAGGAAAAATGGCCAGTAGGAAAAGTTGCCATCAAGACAATGGTCAGATCAAAAAACCCTGAGTCTGGGCCAGAAATGTAGTTTGAGAAAGTGTCTCAGACCCAGAACATAGAATAATAGAATTGAAAGGGACCTTGGAGGTCTTCTAGTCCAACCCCATGGTAGGAGATCCTATACCAGGGGTGTCAAACTCAATTTCATTGAGGGCTATTGAGGTAATTCCCTGTTAGGAGAATGAGTGCACACAGGAAGACGTAGTGAGAGTGGTGAAGAATAACACACAACCAGCACACAGACACACTGTATAGTAAAAATGTAGGTTTTTACTTCCAATAAATGTTTAAACAAAGTCCAACAAGCAGTCCAAGTCATTAACGGTTAAAGCAGTCAGTTTTCAGTCCAGGGATAATCCAATAAAAAAGTCCAGTATCAAAAACAGTTCAGTAAAAGACTCACATCAAATTCAAGACTAACAATGATCAGCAACAGTCAATAAGGAAATGCAGGGATGGCAACACTCTCTAGAACAGGACAGAAACAACCCAGGTTTTTGGCTCCATCTTATGGCCATTTGAGGAACCACACCCAATTACAATTTTAGCATTTCCTTACAGAGACAGTATTAAAACGTCTATCCTGGTTTATTTATTTTCCAACCCAACTGTTAGGTGACTTACATTCCTAACAAGGGCTGCATCAAGGTTGTGTTTGACCTTGAAGGGCCAGGGTGGGTGTGGTCAGGGTGGGTGTGGCCAGCTCGACATCACTCATGTCAGGGGTGCCTGTGGTGGCCCAAGCTCCCTGGTAGTAAAAATGGGCTCCCAAGCTCTGTTTTCAGCTGCCACAACCTCCTGCAACCCTCTGCCAGTGAAAATGGAGCATGGGATGACTGCGTGCAGCCCACCCAAGCTCTGTTTTTGCTGGCAGAGGCACCGTGGGTTGGTCCTTTGCTGTTTCCAGGGTGGCCCTGGATCTAAACAACCCATATACCAAATCCAGCCTCCAGGCTTTGAGTTTGACACCCCTGCCTTCTACCATTCCAGACAAATGGCTGTCCAATCTCTTCTTAAAAGCCTCCAGGGATGGAGAAACCACAGCCTCTGGAGGCAAGCTATTCCATTGATTAATTGCTGATTACTGGTTAATTGTTAATTACTAATTAATTATTAATAGCATGACACTCTTTAGCCTTCTCATGAAACTGACAAAGGGAAGGAGAGGGAAAGCGTATTTAGACTTGCAAGATTCTGTTATTGTAACTTTATGATAAAAGTAGAATTAACATTCATAACTCTGGCTTCTTAGTTGGGTATACCTTATAGGGTTGACAGTCATTTCTCCCTTCCACTCAGTGGTGGGCTGCAAACTGGTTCTCTGCCTGGGTAGGCGTGGCCATGTGACTGGGAGGGTGATGCCATTCATCACACCCAGCCCCACCTTCCAGCACTTCTTCTCAAAGGCAGAGTAGGATTCAGCCAGTTGGGGCTAATCCCACCACTGGTTGGTCCTGCCCCTGCCCGTTTTTTGGCCTGTTTCAGACTGTTTTTGGCATGAAAAATGGCCTGAAAATGACCCAAAAAACAGGCTGAAAAGCAAGTAGGGGTGGGGCCAGCCAGTGATGGGATTTGCCAGTTAGCCAAACTTTGTAGAATCTTAACAACCAGTTTGCATGAGCCAGTGCGAACCGGCTTCAGCCAACCTGTTTCTACTGGTTAATTGTTCTCACTGACAGAAAAATTCTTCTTATTTCTAGGTTTGAATCTCTCTCCTTGATCAGTTTCCATCCATTATTCCTTGTCTGGCCTTCAGGTGCTTTGGAAAATAGCTTGACCCCCTCCCCCCATCTCTGTGGCAGCCCCTCAAATATTGGAACATTACTACCATGTCTCCCCCAGTCCTTCTCCTCACTAGACTAGCTATGCCCAGTTCCTGCAACTATTGTCATATGTTTTAGTCTCCAGTCCCCTAATCATCTTGGTTGCTCTTCTCTGCACTTTTTCTAGAGTCTCAACATCTTTTTTATTGTGTGGTGATCAAAACTAGATGCATCTTACTACACACTGCTGGTTCATATTGAGCTGGTTGTCCACTTAGACTCCAAGATCCCTCTCACAGTTCCTGCTATTAAGCCTGGTTGCACCCAGTCTATATGTGTACTTTTGGTTTTACATGCCTAAGTGTAAATCTTTACTTTTCTCTACATTGAATTTCATTTTGTTAGATAGGACCCAGTGTTCTAGTCTGTCAAGATCCATCTGGATCTTGAGCCTATCATCTTAAGTGTTGGTTATTCCTGCCAGTTTAGTATCATCCACACACTTGGATGTCCCTTGCATTGGATGTCTTCTAGTCCAACCCCCTACTTAGACAGGAAACCCAATTTGTCTGAAACCCAGTTTCAGATAAATGGTTGTCCAATCTCTTCTTTAAAACTTCCAGTGTTGGAGTATTTACAACTTCTGGAGGCAAATTGTCCCACAGATTAATTGTTCTAAGTGTCAGGAAATTCCTCTTTAGTTCTAGGTTGCTTCACTCCTTGATTAGTTTCTATCCATTGCTTCTTATCCTGCCCTCAGGGACTTTGATAAATAAATTGACCCTCTCCTCTTTGTGGCAGCCTCTCAAATACTGGAACACTCCTATCATGTTTCCCCTAGTCCTTGTTTTCATCAAACTAGACATACCCACTTCCTGCAACCGTTCTTTATATGTTTTAATCTCCAGTCCCCGAATCATCTTTGTTGCTCTTCTGTGCACTCTTTCTAGAATCTTTCTATTTATTTCTTACTTTAGTGTGAAGAATTTTTTTGTTTAGCACTTCATAAATAAAGTGCTTGGAGTTGGAGGTTCATTCCTCCCCTTTCTTTTTTTGCAATTGTTTCAGAGGGCCAAAAAAAGCTATGCCGCAGTGGATCCATGCTTGAAAATTCACGATTAGTGCTTTTTACTTGCAGGGAATCTTCGCCACATTCCAAGGAGTTAGTTTTGGTGCACAAACATGCTTTCTGCCTGAACAAATATTTGTCTGTCCCACTGTTCTGTCTTAATATTTCCTTATTAACATTCTCCCCTTGAGTGGTTTTGCTGCACCAAGCAGGTCTGGGGTGCTGCATCGGCAGGCGGACGCCAACAGAACAGTGGCACCAAGGTGTTTCTTGTAGTTTGGGCTGTAAAGAGGTGAGAATCGCAGTTGTGCAGACACCCAGAGCCATTAAGTAAACAATTGTATCTCAATGGGTATTGCAGCATGGAAAGGCAACCAGATGTAAAACTAAGGGAATCGTGGAAAATGGTTGCAGATGGGTGGCAGGGAGAGACAACCGAGAGCCCATAGGCTGTAATATATGCGGCAGACACCTTTTCTGATACCTGCCAAGTTCCTTGCCTTTACTTGTCTTTTCAAAAAAGATTCTTGGAAAAATGAAAGAGAAGCTCGGCCTGTAGAAAGACAAAGAACTATGTTCCTGTTGGGAGAAATGTCCATTTGGGTTCAGTTCCAAGTGGGGAGAAAGACATCAGAAACATGGAGGCTGATTGGAAAGATGGTTTAATGAAGCAGAACCATCAAGCACATGGTCCTGGTGCAGCTGAACACATGGAGTGTAGAGAGAGGGTTATTTATACCTGCCCTTGGGCCTTGCACTTGAGCTTCCTATTCCTGTGCAAAAATATAGATTCTATTGGTTGTTGTAGGGGTCACTGCTAACTCTGTATGCTGCCTGAGTCCCAGGCTTGGTTGAAGTTTGCTGGGAGATGCAATGAAGGAGCTTGTTGTGCGATGTGGTAAGCTCTGCTGCTAGATGGTAGAGGGCTAATCCTAATATGTCCTGAGTGGTCATGTCTTAATCCCATCACCCTGGAGCTGAGGATCTTTTGTCTTGTAGATAGGCTGGCCCAGTCCTGCTGGGGCTATTAAGAAAGGTGGGGGCTGCTTTCCAAAGAGCTGTTTCTTCTTTAGAGAAATATAATATTCTGCCTTTTTTAATATTTCCCAAAATATTTCATTCTTGGGTGCTACCTTTCTACACTCCTGAATCATTCATTTACAGCAATGCCCTTGAATTCCATTTGGTGGGAACAATTATCCAGTGAAGCCATGAGTTTCCCTCTTCCATATGTATGTAAGTGGAGGCTACACAACCCTCTGTCTAGGAAGTCTAAATTTGGGTTCCTTATGCAGGGGTGGGATATAAAAGGGTTAACTACCAGTACGGGATTTATGAGCTTCCCTGCTGCTATGATTCCCCTGTCATTAGCCTGCAAGTGCTAAGAAGCAGCCTTTGAAACAGCCCTTTTTTCTTGCTTTTCTAACTGCAGCTGTGCCTCGTTCGGCAGCTGAAGTTGAAAAATCAGGAAATAAAGATCAGGTAAGAGCCCGGGTGGGCAGGTGGGCAAAAACATCAGTAGACATAGAACCAATTCTATGTCTGTTGCTCTTCAGAGCTACCAGTTCTACAGAGGTGGACAGAACCAGTAGAAACCCACCTCTGTCTTTATATCTATGGAGATTCTGTCATCCAAGTCATAGTTGTCCCAAAAGTGTTTTTTTCAAAAGGCAACTGGACTTTCTGGTTTTTCTTTGAAGGTGTTTCGCTTCTCATCCAAGAAGCTTCTTCAGAGGACACAGATAAACCTCCAAGAGGCCTCAAGTACCCTCTAAAAGGATGCACATGACCAGCTGTCTGCAAGGAATATAAATCCTTCCATTCCCTACCATCCAGTCAGAGCTGAAGAAGCTTCTTGGATGAGAAGCTGCACTTTTTCTAGAGTCTCAACACCTTTTTTTTTTTTAACATCATGGCAGCCAAAACTGGATGCCTTATTCCAAGTATAGTCTTTATAAAGTGGTATTACCATTATAAAGTGGTATTAACACTTCCCGTGATCTTGATTCTATCCCTCTGCTAATGCAGCCTAGGACTGTGTTGGCCTGTTTGGCAGCTGCAGCACAATGCTGGCTCATATTTAAATGATAGTCCATTAGGACTCCAAGATCCTTCTCACAGTTACTACTATTGAGTCAGGTACCACTTATACTGTACCTGTGCATTTTTCTCATGTCTTGGTTTCATTCCACATTCCCTCTGGCAGTGGTGGGATTCATTTTTTTTTTTTACTACCGGTTCTGTGGTCGTGGCTTGGTGGGCATGGCAGGGAAAGGATACTGTAAAATCTCCAGTCTGAGGTGGTATTTTCCAGTTCTCTGAACTACTCAAAATTTCTGCTACCCGTTCTCCAGAACTGGTCAGAACCTGCTGAATACCAACTCTGCCCTCTGGTTCTCCCTCAGTAAAGTTCAGGACTGCTTGATATTCTCCTTGAAAACAGAATTAGTGTGACTTGGATTTTAATTTCAAATGTTGGATCATTGTGAGCCCCCTTTATTCTTGTCTAGTTCTTGTTCTTCCTCTGCCCAGGTGAACATCTTCCATTGCGAATAGTGGTGTAGTGAAATTCGCCACAATAAATGGGAATTAGCCAAGCAACTTGAAACTGCCCATGACTCCTAGTCAAGATGACAGTTACATCATTATATGCATGTCTCTGATATAGATACATAATGTCTCGCTTGAGTGCTTCCCATAATTACTTGGTTGGCCATTAAGGGAGATGGATTGCTCGGCCCAGTGGGTAGCTGGGGGAGTGGTAGCCCAAATATACTGAAAAATTTACAAGTGTTGGAAGATTGCAAGGATATTCTGTGGCTCACACATTATTTATCACAAATCTACTCTGGGGGCAAAAAAAGGAACAAGACAACAACTGGAAAACAATGGCTGGTTCATGCATGTTAATCCACCATCTGTTTAGCCATAGTTATTTGAAGGTACCAGTTTGGCTGGTTTTTAGACATACAGTCCTTGAGTTACAATCATTTCTTCAGTGACCATTCGAAGCTACGATGGCATTGGAAAAGTGATTTATGACCATTTTTCACAACTGTTGCAGCATCCCCATGGTGGTCACATGATCAAAATTTGGAGGCTTGGCAACTGGCTTGTATTTATGATGGTTACAGAGTCCCAGGGTCACATGATCACATTTTGTGATCTTCTGACGATCAAAGTCAATGGGGAATATTTAACAACTTATTAACAACTGTATTCCTTAATACAGTTGATACTTAACAACTATATTCCTAACCTGATGACTGCAGTTATTCACTTAAAAACTGTGGCAAGAGTGATTGTTAAATGGGCCCAAATTCACTTAACAGCTGTCTTCCTTAGCAGTTGAAATTTTAGATTTGGTTGTTGTAACTCAAGGACTACTTGTACAACAGGGTTTGCAAATTATAGGGGTTGAGTCCACCTATGATGCTGTCATATGAATCACTTTCTGACTCAATTTAACCACTGTTAACTTAGCCACAGTTTAACCACTGTTTCTAGGATTTGATGACATCATGTGGAATAGATTATCTTTGAAGAGTAGGAACTGAATGAGAAATAACCCCAAAGGGTTATTTTCTTGTGGAGTCTTTGATACTCTCTGAACTTGATTTCTTGCAGACTTTTCATCACCTGACTAGATAACATCATCTGTTTGGAGCAAACCACATACACCTGAGCTCTGATGATGTTACCTAGTTGGGTAATGAAACATCTGCAAGAAAAGAACCAAGCTCAGAGAGACCCCACAGTTCTCCTCCTCCTCCCCTCCTCCTCCTCCTTCACTCCCTTCTAGCACTGCTGATATTACCAAGTTTGACAATAAAAGATCTGCAACAAAACCACCAAGCTCAGAGAGCACCACGATTCAACCCTGAGCCACAGATATTCTCTTCTATCAGGCGTTTTCTTCTTTGTTGCCTTTTGGGGATGAAACAAAGATGGCTATTATCCAGTCAGACATCTGCAAACTACCAGAATAAAAAAAAAGTCTCGCATGTTAGGGGTTGGCAAACATCTGGCCTTCCCAGAAGACCAATGCAAGAAACCCAAACTAAATGGAATGGAATGCTGAGCCAATGCTGGAAGAATATCAACTTATACATACATTGCTCCCTGGGCTAGGCAGATGCACAATTGCAACAGCCCACGGGAGAACTCTTGCTGGTTGGAGGCAGCTGTACTCATAGGTGGCTTTGCCCAAATGGGGAACTAGTCAGGACAATGGAGAAATGTGGATGGCAGCCGATTTGGCAGCAACTCTTCTTGTGAGCACAATTGGCTCCAAAAACCAAGAAAGACACATTGGGATTCTTCTCAGTAGGTTTCATTATTGTTCTTCATCTAGAACTGGGGTGTGAAATTGGATTTCTTTGAGGGCCGGATCAACAGTGTAGTTCTCCCCCGCAGGCCAGGGGGGGAGACGAGACAGATCCTTCCTGCAGCACCCTGCCAGCAAAATGGGGCAGTGGGGCCACATGCATCCCCCCATGGCCTGTTTTTGGCCTCCATAGCCTCCTGTAGCACTCTGCCAGTCAAAAGTGGGCTGCAGAAGCCCTCACACACCCCATTTTGGCCGGCAGGGCCATTGTGGGCCAGTCCTTTGATATTTCCAAGCCAGCCCTGCAAGGCCAGACCAAAGTACCCTGCGGGCTGGATCCAGCCCACGGGCCTTGAGTTTGACACCCCTGACCAGGAGTAGGCTTCAAAAATTTCAGCAACGGGTTCTCTATCCGGTTTCTGGGTGGGCGTGGCTATGGTGGGTGTGGCCTAGTCAGCCTCGTGCACCATGGTGTGTGTGTGTGGGAGGGGACGTTTTTGCACTTTCTGGACTCCGGAGGCTTTTCTTGAGCCTCCGGGAGGGTGAAAATGTCCTCTACAGGCTCCAAAGGTTCTCTGGAAGCTGGAAATGGGCCCATTTCTGGTCTTCCTGAACTTCTGGGAGGTTCTTGAACCTCCCTGCATGCCCTGCACTTACCTGCATTCCAAAATGGACTGCACAGGGGCTTCTGAGAGGGGAGAGGTGGTGCGGGCTGGGNATTTCTGGTCTTCCTGAACTTCCGGGAGGTTCTTGAACCTCCCTGCATGCCCTGCACTTACCTGCATTCCAAAATGGACTGCATAGGGGCTTCTGAGAGGGGAGAGGTGGTGCGGGCTGGGCCAGCCAGTAGTGGGATTTGGGGGTTCTCCACACTGCATAGAATCTTAGCTGGGGGCTCTCCCAAACCCCCACAAGCCCCCAGCAGTCCACCCCCATCCCTACCCCTAGAATCTTATGGCTGAACGGAGGTCTTATAATCCAGGAGTCTCCAACCTTGGCAACTTTAAGATTTGTGGACTTCAACTCCCAGAATTGCCCAGCCAGCATGACTAGTTGATGAACTCTGGGAGTTGAAATAGAAATATATTGCCAAAATACTGTATATTGGTCCCTTTTGTATACTTCAGGTCAACAACCCGGTTACAGTTTGTTTACAATTATCATCATGATTCAAAGGGATTCCTCCCATTTTTCATAGTAGCTTGCTCAAGCCAGCTGACATGACACAGCTCAAACCTCGACTAAGACACCCGGGACCTATTAGAAATGATCACTATGAAGTAGAAGACAACCTTGATTCCCATCGACAACAAGGGGTCCTACAATACCTGGTGAAGTGGAAAGGATATCATTTGACAGATGCTTCCTGGGTGACATCTGCAGGTGTGTTAGCCCCAAAATTGCAAAAATTATTCCATTGGCAATATCCTAGTAAGACGGGTGGGAGCGGCGAAACCCAATGTAAGAACCTTGTTAATTAATGCTTACTTTCCAGGAGGAACCATGGTAGAGGGAGTAGCACATCATGCTCAACAGCTTACCCAGATCCCGGAGCCTGACATTACAGCTGGAAGCTTCACAGAGCTCATCAGCAGGTCCGGTGTCATAGCTTCAGCTTTAGAACGGAGGCGTTATGACGCCGGCATTTTTGCCATCATTTAGTGGGGGCATGTCAGCTTGATCAGCTGTTGCATGGGCTTGTGGTAGCCATTTGAATTATTCATATTATTAATACTACAAGGAGGCATGGAAGGGAGGAGTTTTGGCTCAATCAGCTGTTGCGCGGGTTTGCAGCAGCCCGTTAAATTGTTAATGCTATAAGGGGACATGGAAGGGTTGCATGGGTATAGGAGGGAGGAAAGGAAATGCTGGTTAGGTGTGGTTGATTAGGCATGGGGTGGGCATGGGGGATTAGGAAATGGGCAGAAGCTAGATTAATGGGCAGGGATCGATAAAACAGTGTTGGGAGTTAATCACTCTTAACGCTGACTTTGCAGAGAAATCTATCGTGGTTGCTACTAGCCGTGATTGGGAATACAGCAATAAACTCTATCATTCCACAGCAGTAATTGTGAGTAACATGGTTTATTGTTAAAAGAATCCAGTTCTCAGTGGACACCAACACCCCTGTTCTAGCACAGCCCTCTTAAGGCAAGAATCCTTGTATCATCCCAGATTGGACAAATGGTTGTCTAATCTTTTCTTGAAAATCTCCAGTGATGGAGCATCCACCTCTGCAGGAGGCAAGCTGTTTCATTACTATCAAGAAGTTCTTCTTTATTTGCAGGTTGAATCTCCCTCTGATGAGCTTCCACCCATCACTTCTTGTCCTGGCCTCAGGTGCTTTGAAGACTAGCTCAGTACCCTCTTCCCCATGACAGCACTTCAAGTATTGGAAGACAGCTATCGGGTCTCCCCATAGCAGTGGTGGAATTCTACTGGTTCAGACCGGTTCGGGTGAATTGGAAAGTGATCATTTGGCCCCACAAATCCTGTCCCTGCTTTTTCCTGTGCTTTATTTCTTTGTTTTTGAGCTCAGCTGCTTCATGTGGCAAAGTGGTTGCCACACATCAGCTGTTTTATTCACAAGTGTTATCGTAGAAGGTGAATATTATAGCTGAAAATTAGCTTTTTTAAACATTGTGCACGTGCGCAAAGTGTGCATTTGGTGCGTGTGTACAGTTATCGAACCAGTTGTTACACCAGTTGAATTGCACCACTGTCCCTTAGCCCTCTCTTCATTAGGCTAAAAGCTACCTGTTAGCTTAGCCATTCATCGTATGATTTAGTATCCAGTGCTATAGACAAAAAGCTTGGCAAACTGAAACAGATTACTTGCACCATAAAACATGTACAATTAGTCCTTGGCTTATGACCACAGCTGAGCTCAAAATTTATGTTTTTAAGTGAGATATTTGTTAAGTATGTTTTGCCTCATTTTACGATTTTTCTTGACACCTTGTTAAGTGAATCATTGTAGTGGTTAAATTAGTCCAATGGTGGTTAAGTAAGACTGGTTTACCCATTGACTTTGCTTGTCAGAAAGTTGCAAAAGGGGACCACATGGTCCTAGGTCATTACAATGATCATAAATGTGACTTGGTTGCCAAGTGTCTGAATTTTGGTCATGTGACAATTGTAAAGGTGAAAAATGGTCATAAGTCACTTTTTCAGTGATGTTGTTGGCCACTAAATGAACTGCTGTAAATCGAGATCTAGCTGATCCTGTACCTGAGACAGTGCTCCCTAGATGTTTATTTTATTTATTTATTGATTGATTTGATTTGATTTGATTTGTCAGTCGCTTACAAGATAATAGGTACAAGTATAAACATGAGTAAGAATACAGGAAATAGGTACGAATAAATGGGGACAATAGGACAGGAACAGTAGGCATGATGGTGCACTTATGCAGGTCCCTTACAGACCTCTTAGGAAAGGGGTGAGGTCAACAGTGGATAGTTTAAGGTAAAAGTTTGGGGGGTTAGAGGATGTAACAACAGAGTCAGGTAGTGAATTCCAGGCATTGACAATCTGTTGCTGAAGTCGTATTTCCTGCAATCAAGTCTGGTGCGATTAACCTTGAGTTTGTATCTATTGTGTGCTCTTGTATTGTTGCGGTTGAAGCTGGCGTAGTCATTGACCGGTAGGACATTGTAACAGATAATTTTGTCCAACCGTAGGCGGCATAGCTCAAGGTTGTCCAAGTCCATTGTATGGTACTGCAATGCCCCTTATTTTTTTATTTATGGATTTTATTTGGCTTGTCAATTGTTTACTAGACAATAGGTATAAGTAAAAACATAGTTATGAATACTTGGATACATATAAGAAAAATAAAAGAAAAAATAGGACAGGGATGGTAAGTGTTGAGGTAATTCCCTGTTAGGAGAATGAGAGCATACAGGGAGACGTATTTGAGAGTAGTGTTTGAATAATACACATATAGCACACAGATACACTGTACAGTAAATGTAGGTTTTTACTTCCAGAAATGTTAAGCAAAGTCCAAACAAGCAATCCA
>BHFT01004677.1:0-16262 GCA_004320025.1 Laticauda laticaudata
ATATATATATTCAATATGGCTGTTGGATCCAACTTTCTCTTGAGGATTCAGCAGCAGCCAACCCAATTACATTGCTGTGCAACTTGCTATTTCTCCCTCTTTTCCTGAAATTCCAGGACCAGAGAGAACATTGCTTTTGATTGCTTCAGACATTATAAGCCGACTCATTCAACAGCTTTGCTTCCATCTATTCAACTGAACTTTTTTACAGTGATCAGGTGGGCACCTGTTTTTGAATAGCTAAGTGTGATTACTGTAACATGACGTTGATTTTCCTAATGTATGTGGTGTTTTACATTAATGTAGAAAAAAACTGAGTCAATGGGTAACATCATTTGTTTATTTATTATTTACAATTTGCTTTTATTATTTTTACAAATAAATCAAGGTGTGAACATATTCAACATATCTTCCTCTTCCTCTTTCCCTACAACTCTGTGTAGTCAGTTGAGCTGAGATAAAGTGACTACCCAAGGTCACCAAGCTGGCTTTCATGCATAGGTCAGGACAAGAATTCACAGACTCTTAGTTTCCAGCCTTGTGCCTTAACCACTAGTCCAAGCTTTCTCATTTCATTATTTAGTGTTAAGCCTCTGCAATGCCTTTCTCAATGCCATAGCTGAAATTCGTAAAATTAAGCTTTATCTGTGGTTGGAAAACTATTCTTGTCAAATTTCTGCTTACAGACATCTATTAAAGGAACACGGGTACAATTTCTGTAGGAATAAGTGATAGCGTAAACAAATTGTCAGTGGCTGATTGTTTAGTGTTCTATGGGACTAGAATATAGGACTAAAGCCTATTCAATTATTATGTTTAAAATCACTTTCTTTATATTCTAGGACTGGCTCTGTCTCTTGTATTTTGAGCTGTCAAGTAGAACTGCCAAATTTGGGTACAAAATTTAGATGATCATTTGCTGCTCTTCCACATTTTTTTCAGCCCACTTCTGACAGCCTCAGTTTTTCTCCAGACCATTCATAGAAAGAGAAAACCAATCAGCTTTCCACAACCTGTCATATGCTATAATGTGCAACCCTATAAACTTCTGGATCCTGCTAGAATGCCCTCCTGGCTCCTGTTAGATGGAACATTCCATTTTCTTGGTCCTCAAAGGTCACATCTTGCAAATTCTTTGCTGTTCCAAAAGATAGGTGTGGCATTCGGAAAAGACTGAGCTGAAGTCTTCACTCCGGTCCATGTTTCCAGCGGGAACACGGACCGTTCCTATTGGCTGATGCCATTTGACAGCCGGCTATAAAAGGGAGCTGTCAAATGGCATCAGCTGTTGTCTGCCAGCTGGTTGCCTTGTTAGCACAGCAGCCACAGCAACCCTTTATTGTTACAATAAAGTAAAAAGCTGAAGTTCGCTCTGTGTTTGCCTCAGGTTATTCTGCCACTCCATAACAATAGGTTTTCTTCTGTACAAAGGTGTAGCTAGTAAGGGCATGCATTTTCATCTCTTAGAGAGTTTATGAAGCTGGTTGGTAGAAGCTGTCACTTTGCAATGCTGTTAATGAGTGGGGCTGCTCCTTTCCAACCCCTTTTTACATTGTAGGCTGAAAAGTCACCTCTGTAGCTATTTAAAACACTGTTAATCTTTCCAATGTGTTTGTAATTGGCATAAATTGCCCCTTGGGTTTAGCAGAGAAAGGTACAAAGGCCGCTCATTCTTTTCTACCNTAAATTGCCCCTTGGGTTTAGCAGAGAAAGGTACAAAGGCCGCTCATTCTTTTCTACCAGAGTTGCCTATTTTAAATTTAGAACTCAATTAATAGGCTGCTTTTCATCTTTGGAAGATCAAGTCAATGATTGTTCTTCTTTAAAAAAGCCCTTGGATCAAATTGGGATAATTTTGTAATTATACCATCTTTTTCATGCTCTGATCAATGTGATCCAGAAACAAAGCAAGCATTTTTCATACATGTGGACATACAAGAAATTGAGTATGTCGTTCACTCTATCTATCCTGTCTTCCATGATATCTTATGCAAGTTCTACTTCTGCATTGCTCATGACAAATCATACAATGAATCCACAATTAAAGGAAATAAATGGGATGGTTTGTTGCTATGTAGCATAGTAATTATTCTAATTTGTAGTCTTTGGGTGTTATATTTGTCTGCCAGATTAAAAAAAATGTTTGAATTCCAACCACCTGATTATTTTTTTCCCTGCAATCCCAACATATTTTAAGTATTCCAATGAAATATCAAGATAAGGAAATTTGGCCTGGTCATTGCCAGTTATTTAATAAATATCAAAAGTTTACCATTGTAGCCAATATTCAGTATTTAATCATCAGCATCCAGTGTCTAGTAACTTATCTCTATAAGTAATAGATAGTTTATTAGTACTGTGTGGTCACCCGCCATGATTGGCATGGTTCATCAGCAATCAACCAATTACTGATTTGCTGCTGGTGAACAATATCAATCACAGCAGCCAGGCATGCAATGGTAGTGTGAAGAACTGAAGCAGCTCTTGACCTATTATTTCCTCTTCATTTAATTATTCCCTACGTGTAGGTGGCTTTTGATCAGGATGTACTGCCCATTAAGTTTTGCTGATGTGATGCACGTAGAACATAAAGCTTGGCAGAATATTAGGCTTTTCATACTTGCCCTCTCAGCTTGGTAGAGATCATTGCCCAAAGGGAAAAATTGTAGTTCATGACTATCGCACAAAAAGTGAACTTTCAAAGTGGTCATCTGATTTAAAATTCCTAGTGTGATTTTTATTGAGAAGAAAAATAGTTTGCAATTGAAATAAAGACAATGTATCAATGCAATATCCAGTGCATCTTCCAATGTCTTTAAGAGTTGTAGGTTAATCCTAATCCCATACTGCATGAAAGTAAATAGATACTGATTGTTGATGCATACATACACCAGAAAGAAAGGAAGGGAGGGAGGTAGAGAACAACCCTGAGACAAAGACTTGAAGTACTCTGCAAAAAAAACCAATAATATCTCTGATATTCTGTAATACCATCATATGGCTAAACTCTACACCATATTAGAGTCTTAGTTTGCTCATCTTTTATCTAAATTCATTGTTTGATTGTTTTCTTTTATTGCTATAACCCTATATGTCTCAGCATAAAGAACACTTTCCATTTTCTGAGAATTTAATTATCCCAATGTTTGAATTCCCCTCCAGCCATTTAGATAAGCAAAGTTATAGTCTGTTACACAATTATCAATTTCTTCTTAAACACAAATAGTCAAATTGCTTCACAGTGAAACCAAGAAAAAATGGAAAGAAAATGTTAAACCTGATTTTATGGGCCACAGCACAAGAGTGCCTTGAAAATTAAATGTTATTGACTAAGAGAACCTGGCAGTGTTTGTGTCCTTTCACGGTCATCTTATTATGGCCATGCAATTCAAGAACAACAATTTAAATTCTGCCAGTAATTTGCATATTTGTGCATCCAAGTAAAGAAATGAAATAGATTTACATATAACTTGCCATGTCCCAAAGATGCTGTTCAAAAGGAAACTGGACTTTCTTGGTTTTTTTCCTTGAAAAATGTTTCACTTAACATCCAAAAATTTCTTCAGTTCTGTTCTTCTTGGATGAGAAGTGAAATATTTTCAAGGCAAAACCAAGAAAATCCAGTTGCTTTTTTAACAGCACCTTTGGGACAACCATGACCCAAATAGTTATGAATCTCCATAGGCATACCATGCTATGCTGTTTATACCTGGACTGATTTTTTTGCCACAAACTCTCAGAGCTACAGAAAGATGGTGGTGAGGGTGAGGGTAAGAATAATGATGAAGTTAATGATGATATCATTGCTAGGTTCATTGCCTGGTTGGAACTCGAATTTCTAAAGAACATCAGTCAGACTTATGATTCATTTTGTTTCTTCTTTATACTGTGCTATTCCTTGAGGAATTAAAGCAAATTATTGTCATCATAGAAAAAGAGAATATTTGTTACGATCAGTACTGATGCTTAGCTCTATTCCAAAGAATTTTGACAGGCAATTTATGTTTCTAAATAGAATTTACTTTCTAAATAGAAAGAAAGAAGTTAGAAAGAAGTTACTTTCTAAATAGAATCCTATATAAAATATATTTTCAACCACACACATTATTAAAAATAAACAAACAAATAAAAGAAATGACCAGGTGACTTATATTTGCCTCACTGTAATTTAGGATTATGCATATATTTATTTATGGAAAATTGTACCTATTCCCCCCAATCCTTTATGGATTTAGCTTCATATAATGATTAAGCATTTTACTGAGTCGACCTCAGGGTGAATTGTGCTAAAAGATCCTCTCCTTTTATCCAGTCCCCTTCTTTATTTCTTCTCTATCAGCTAATATACTAGACAAATATGTCTGCCTGCTGCCTAGTTACCTAAGATACACTGAATTATGGAATTAAGATGGATATTTAAGCTATGGAGTTCAGAACCACTGCACCATATCTTTCAAAAATCCTGGAGCACCAGGGAACAACCAGAGGACTGGAAAAGAGCTGATGTGGTTCCTATCTTCAAAAAAGGGAGAAAAACAGACCAGGAAACTATGGACCAATCACCCTAACATCAATACCCAAGAGGATACTGGAAAAGATAATAAAAAAACAGATCTGCCAACATCTAGGAACAAGTAAAGAATAACTAGCAGTCAGCACAGGTTTGTTAAAAACAGATCACGCCAAATCAATCTTATTTCATTTTTCAACATAGTGACTAAATTAGTAGATCAGCGAAATACTGTGGACATCATATATTTAGATTTCAGCAAGGCTAATGACAAAGTATACCACAATCTTAAGCCCCTGTCACACTGAACCAACGGATGCAAAGAGGATGTAAAACGGACAAAAAACCTTGCCATCTGTTGGAAAACGTGATGCATCCATTGTATAATCACTGCGTACGTCCTTCATACGCTCTAACCGTAAAACATCCGTCTAGTGCTATTTCATCTGCTCAAAAAGTTTTGAGCTGCACAAAACTTTTTGAGTGGATGAACTTTCCGCTGTGTACAATATCCGCGACACATACAGGCAACAAACGTTCTACGTCCGTTGTCATCCGTTACACATCCGATGTATCCTCTCGGCATCGAGCATCCGCGCAAACTCACATCCACTTCCAGCGGAAAAGCGGAAAGAGGGGAGAAGTGAAAAGTACGCAGGAACGTCAAACAGCATTAGTTAGCACGGACATAGAAAGGTATGAAGCGGATGCAGCTCATATAGAAAGCATTTAAAACAGACAAAACGTCGTATATGGGACGTATCTTGGATATTTGGGATTGTCTGGAGGATGCCTAGGAGTATGTGAAGCGACACTAGTGGAAAACTGACATTCCTTATAAAAAGGGGAGGAAATCACTGGATTTTCTCACTTTCAGACCAGCAGCCCTGTGGTGCAGACCTCTTCAGCCTTGCTCTCTTGCTCTTCCACATCATCCATTGATTCTCCACCATGGATTCATCGCACACTCTTTTTGGTTAGGCGCCAATCATTTCACACCAGAACCAAGCCCTTTTCAGACTATTTTCACTTTTTCTACACCAAAGAGAAGAAGGGAGACGTTCCCAAGAACTGCTGGGTCTGACGATGGACAGAAGAGAGGCGGAGTTTGGACTCTATGACAAAGCTGATGGTGGAGCTGAGGAATTGAAAGGACACTCGTGCATTCTAGCAACTTCATGAGGATGCACCAGCCATGTTTGACCGAAGTTGTTGGAGCGTCTGGACACAGGTATGACCAAGGCAAACACCAACTTCTGTGCCCAGCCATGGACCCTGGACTGAAGGTGGCACTGACTCTTGCACCCACCTTGGGCCCTCTGGGCAACCACATACCAGAAAACAGCTGTATGCCTGGAGGGTGCCACACAACACCATCAGCATTGTTGGTCAGAGAAGTGGTGCAGGCCATCATCGAAGAATACCGTGGGAGGAGTTCCTCCAGTGTCCCACCACTGAAGCAAGGCTGCCAGGAAAGTTTGCAGGAGCATGCTTGGTTTTATCAGAGGTGGGAACTTTCCCCACACCACTGGAGCCATAGAATTGGGAAGCACGTGCCTGCAAAAGCTCCCACCCAACTCGGGGTCCAAATTATTCAACTACAAGGGCTTCTTCAGCAATCATCTTTTCTTTGCCATGCGCCATGCTGCTACCAAGTTTTTCATGTACATCGATGCTTCAGGGCAACGGTGTCAGGCTTCTGAATGCCCAAGATAATACAATGCCAGTGACCTCAAGGGGTGGGCTGGAATGCAACCTCATCCATGGGTTTCCCAGATCCAGACCCCCTAACCCAACGACACACAAGATGTGCCCTACTTCATCAATGGTGTGATATGATGCCTTCTCCCTCGAACCTTCCTCATTGAAGCCCTACAGTCCAGATACCTCACCTATGAAGAGAGGCATCTTTCAAAAACTACAGGCTGTCCAGGTCAATGACAGGTGGTGGAGAACACTTTTGGTTCCAGGTACTTCTCACCACATTGCAGCATTCGCCCACAGGACCATGAGGAGCATCAGTGGAAGCCTTGCTGCATTCTGCAACAATTCTCATGTGCACCCGCTACCAGTGTTGCAGAACAGGCTTGTAGACACTGACAGTTGGGAATGGGGCATGGAGGCCTTGGTGAATGGAGGCAAGGACTTAAACCTGATAAGACACTGTGGATGTGCAAGGCCCCAAAAGAGCTTCAGTGGAGGAAGAAGCAGCCACACCTACTGAGACACTGGTGCAACTCCCCAGCTGGAGCAGTGGAGTGGCAAGACAGGATGGTTAGATGCTTAATGGATGCTTCTTCAGCCTTGTCTCATCCCACTGATGAGATTGTGCCATTGTAATGTTGAGTCGGCCTTACAATTAATAGGGCATTTAATTAAAGAGTTTTGCTTATGTTGAAAATTGGTGGATCAATGATTAAATTGTTACTGATAATAAAGGGCCCATATGTGTTGGGGCAGCTGGGATGGTGGACCATACAGTCCCACTATTACTTGCACTGGAGGTTATCTATCCCTGAGAGACTGTCCTTACCCATCCCACAGCTATCATTACCCATCCCCAACAGCTATCCATCCCACAGCTATCATTACCCATCCCCACAAGCATGCAAAGGCCTTAACTCTTTTTTCAAAGTTTTCCCCAACACTTTATTAAGTTAAAAAAATGAACGAAGTGTGTGAAGCAAAGATAAACCTTTATTAATAACCCAAAACTGTATTTTGTTTACTTTATTAAAAAGCAAAATTGACCCAAGTAACAGCATCTTTAAGCAAAGATAAGGTGCAGCAGGTAACAACTCAGTCTCTGGCACTCTTTTCAGTCACTCTGAGGCTCCCATCGGTCTCATCATGTAAAGGGCCAGGGACTGTGGAGTGGCTGTTGATGGAGTGCTGGTCTGATGCCATTTGGAGTGGCCTGGCCCCGAGAGTACAACAGGAAGATGGTGTGATGCAGGAAGCTCTCAGAGTAAGCTGACTTCAGTCCCGTGAGGTTGCAGAGAGGACACTTCCTCAAGGACCTGGGAATGTTGAGGCCAACACTGATACAGATGTTCTGAGAAGGGCTTGGCTGTGGCGGTGGAGGAAGGGAGGAGTGTAGTGGGGTTTGTTGCGTCTGCAGCGAGGTCAGCTGAAGTGTCTGTGGCGTCTGTTGGCATATCCGAGGGAACCTGGGTTCTGGACTGGGAAGGGCTGCCTCTGCGTGGGAAGTCCTGGTAGTGGTTAGGCCTTGGTAGGCGAGGGAGCTGCTGAAATATCCGTGAGGGCTGTGACATCAGCTTGGGGTGGAGGAGCAGACCTGGAGTGGGGTAGCACAGGTTCAGCTGGGCCTGGAAAGGTGTTGCAGAATAGCTGTGAAATTCCTACTCCTTTCATCGCCTGGTACTGGGCCTTCGGGCATGTCCATTCAGGGTCTGGCCCACGTTACGTGATGAAGGGCGATGGCGGTTGCAAGGATGGGGTATGTCAAAGTGGACCAGTTAGGGAGAGGAGAATCTGTGCCTTACCTTGATTGTGTCCCTGATTCTCAAGGAGCACAGTGTGGCTCCGTCCCTCCGGTCTGCCTCTCTGCCTGCTCTTCTTGTGGAGCGTGGAGCTGGGGGTGGGTGTGGGTTGATCTCTGGTGGCTGCTTCTTCTTGCTCCAATCTGAGACAGGGGGATCCCCACATCCTCCGGCATGAGGGAGGTGCAAACTGTTGGGGGGGTGTTCTCTGTCGTGGGGCCCTCTAAAAGACACCGCCCTGAGACACGGTAGATGTCTCCTGGCTGAAAGAGGAGTGGCTCTACTGTGGGCTGTCTGAGGGAGAGTGTTGACGGAGGGGCTGCTTCCTTCGGTTGGCGGATCTCACCCCTCCAGAAGCTGCACCTGGCCATGACATAGGTCTCCCGGTCAGTTAGCTACAGCGGCCTGCCCGGATCTCTTCAGGTGCAGCTTGCCATATCAGCGTGTGCATATGCTTCCACCACCCCAGTAGACATCTGGAAGTGTACCCAGTCTCTCCATCTTCTGTCTTCCATGCTGCCTGCTTCTGCTTTGTGTTGCAATAGAGGCTGTGGCCCCTTCCTCCACAGGTACTCGTTTCTCCCTCAGCCATTCAGCACCTTCCTCCTTATGGTCCTCTGAAATGGAGTACTGTTTCTTCTCCCCCTTCTCCTTGCCGTTACTTCTCCCTCCTCTGGCCAGGGGCTTTTCAGCGGGGCCTTCTAGCAGCAGGGCTTTGAGGGCCTTTGGGGCTGGTTCCCATCAACAGCAGCAGCAGCAGGCAGAAGCAAGCAGCAGCAGCGCAGGAGAAGCCAGCAGCAGGCAGCAGGAAAGCCACCAGCAGCAGGAGAAGCACCAGCAGCACCAGCAGCCCCCCCAAAAAAACAGCAGCACCAGCAGCCACCACCACCAGCAGCAGCAGCAGGAGAAGCACCAGCAGCTAGCAGCAAACAACCAGGAGCACCAGGAGCAGCAGCACCAGCAGCTTCAGAGTCAGCGCCAGGGGTGCGGATGCGTGGTTCTGTTTCCTTCTTGCCAGGCTGGCAGGCGAGTAGGCCACAGGCTTCCTCTTCTTCCCCATGGTGTTCTCTCAAGATGTCACTGGCAGCAGGTCTTTTTCCTCTGAATTGGTGACCTGCTTGTGAGCTGCCTTTCCTTTTATATCCGCGGAGCTTCCGCAATTCATTCCTCCCCCTCATGTGCATGTGAATGCTTTGATCTGCCTAGGCATCCACTAGGCATCCTATAGGCGTCCGTATGATGCATCCGCCCGTCATCCGCTATGCATCCGCTACGCATTCCGTCCTTCTGCTATGCGTCCACTGTCGCTCTTCTCCCCCGGAAAGCCCTGCAGATTTGTCATTGCACTTCCACCGCTTTCATCGCTAGGCTTCCTACGAACGTTCCACTTTACATCCCCTCCTTACTTATCTCCCCACATCATTCCTTTCCATTGTTGTCGCTCTGTTTATTGCAAAAATTGGACACCTTTTGAGAGCAGATAACAACGTGATGGAAATTGCTCATCCGCTGTGTTCCTTTTACATTACATTTTGCATCCATTGGCCGTGTACTAGCCTTTAGTAAAGCTAGAAAAAAGTCGGAAAGATAGAACCCCACCCGTTAGATGGAGTCACAACTGGCTGACAAACCATACTCAATGAGTAGTCTTTAATGGCGTCAAAGTCTACATGGAGGGGAAGTAAATGGAGTGGATTACACCAAGGTATCTGTCTCTTAGTTCAGTACTCCTTCCAATATCTTATTGAACAACTTATATGTGCGGAATAGAAGGGCGAACTTATCAAATTTGCAGATGATACTAAGGCTGGCAGGAATAGCTAACACCCAAGAAGTTGCTTAAGGTCCAGCATGATCTTGACAGACTAGAAAACACTTGGCCTATCTAACAAAATGAAATCAATGAGAGAAAAGTAAGTCTTACATTTAAGCAAGAAAAGCAAAAGTACACAGCATAGACTCGGTGAAACCAGGCTTCAATAGCAGTAACTGTTGAGAGGACGATCTTGGAGTCTTAGTGGACAACCAGCTAAATATGAGCCAGCAGTGTGCAGTAGCAGCCAAAAAAGCTAATGCAATCCTAAATTACATTAACAGAGGGATACAATCAAGATCAAGTGAGGTACGGAAACTATAAAGCCTTAATAAGACCACATCTAGAGTACTGCATCCAGTTTTTGTCATCACAGTATAAAAACTGAACAAGGAGAGATTTAAACTGGAAATAAGGAGAAACTTTCTGACAGTGAGAACAATCAACCAATGGAATAGCTTGCTCTTGGAAGTTGTGGGAGCATCATCACTTGAGACTTTCAAGAAGAGATTGGACTGAAATGACAAGAGATTGTCAGAAATGGTGTTGGGTCTCCCGCTTGGGTAGGAGTTGGACTAGATGACCTATAAGGTCCCTTCCAACTCTGATTATCAGGATCTGTTAACCTCTGTGAAGTGTAGGAATCTAAAGGAGAGCATCTCAGATAGATAACACATTAGCCTTTGTTTGAACTCACCCAGTGAATGGAATTCTACCATCTTCCTGGGTAATTGATTTCACTGTCAAACTTTCTGGTTTTTTTTTAACATTGAATTAGAATTTTCCCTTTAAAACTTAAACTCATCATTACTTGTCAACTACTCTGGAATGGGAGGAAACAAGATTGGTCCCCTACTATGACATCCTTTCCAGTATCTGTCATATTTTCTCCAGGCTAATTATATCCTACTCTTTCAGTATCTTTACATAGATCTTAGTCTTTAATTTTTTGGTTACCATTTTACCCATCTGTTCCAACGTACTTTTCTAAACCTGATCTAATTTCTGTGAATACTTCTTAGAATGGTGTTAGAAATTAGAGTCTGGGTATGATCAAAGTACTCAAATAGAGGAAAACCCATAATGTCCAATCTTCTTTCTATGAAATCTCCATCCATATGATAGAGTAGCTGATGGATCAATCTTCTCATAAATATAACTATAAAGTTGGTTTTGGAACTTGCTTTAAATCCTGGACTGTGAATAGTATTCTAGTTCAAGCAGATGCAAAATCAGCTCTTCTCATATTGGAGTTGGGGAAAAAAATTGAAGGAGTTGCATGAAAATTTCCTTGTACTTTAACTGAATGTAGTTACGGAATAGAGACCTTCTAAAGTTGAAATATCATTTGCAGGTCCCCTAGCAGCAGAAATGTTTAGGATCAGCCTAAAACTCCAAACTCCACCAGGAGTTATGAAACTTGAAGTGTGGCAAGAAAGAACAGTAAAGGTGGCTGGACTTAACAAGTAGTTAATGATGAAATGTGTGCTCATAAGATAAAGTTCCTTAAAAGTAGCAGCAGGCAAAAGCCACACTGTAAACCCAACAGATGTTCTCCAATACATATCTGTCCTTAATCGTGTTCCTGGGATTTGTACTGCAAACTTACTTTGACAGGCCCATTTTGCCTTGGTTTTAAAGGTTGCCCGTCCTCTTTCACCTTCAAACAGAAGTCCTTTATAGCAATGTGCTTCTTCTAACTCTTGTCAGCTGCAAATGCAATTACTTTTCACTTCTCATCAGCTTCATTAATGACACAGAGAGAAAAGAGTGAAATTGAGCATGTGGATTGTACAGTTTCCTGTTAACATTGTTAACAGGAAACACACATTTGCTATGCCAGATCACATCTTCTTCATTGACTGGTGATTTCCATTCTTTCTGAAAGGATGGAGAATGAGAATATTATATCAGCACTTAAATAGAGCTCTGGTAAGAATTGACTAGGGTAGAATTCTGCAAGGTTTTGAGTTTCACAAAAATCAGATAGTTGAGAAAGAAGCTAAATGGATCAAGTATATTATTTTTATTAGATTTTTATCCCACCATTATATATTATATATGTATACAGTATGTACATGTGTGTATATGTATATATAAAATAAAACTAAAGGCAGAAAATACGTAATATTCCTGCATCCTATTTTTCCACACAATATAAAGCTCTTGAATTATATTCAATACAGTTCTGTTGTTTCCATCTGTACCAAATATTCATTCTGCATGTCAAACACAATGTTTCTCTTTTACATTTTGTATAAAGTTTGGAAAGCAGAGGTCTTGTTGACCTTGTTGAGAAAAGACCACTCTCATCTTAACACATTTTAAAATCATAGATAACCACAAAAATTTGTATTTCTTAATAGAATAAAAGACAGAATGCAGAATACAAGAAAATTAATTTTACTTCTGTCACCACTTTATTCTCCTCCCCCACAAAGTCTCATGAGAGAGATGTAGATGTAGAATACTATGTATTATGGACAACTGCCTCTCCCTCTCCCTCCCTCCCTCCCTCTCTTTCTTTCTTTCTTTCTTTCTTTCTTTCTTTCTTTCTTTCTTTCTTTCTTTCTTTCTCTCTGTCTCTCTCTCTCTCTCATTTTCTCTCTCTTTGTCTCCCTCCCTCCTTCTCTTGCACACACATTCTCTCTCTCTCTCTTTCTCTTTCTCCCCTCTCCCTTCCTCTCTCTCCACACCAACCCACCCACACACTCACACAAATGGAAAAGAAAGAAACAAGAGAAAAGATTGCAATTTTCAAAAGCTAACAAGCTCTGACAGATACAAGCCTGATAGCTCAGGATTTTCATCTTGGAAAAAGCAAAAAAGCATCTTGTCTTCATATCCATTTACAATTGATTTTAGGAAATAGTTAATTTTAGTAGCATTTACTAATAGAAATGTCATTGTAGTCTTTCTTAGCCTGATATTCTTTAAATGTGCTGGGATTTATGGCCATTTACAGAGCAAGAGTCAAGGTGATACAAATATAAACCAAGTATGTAATGGCAGCATTTTTCCCTGATATTGTTGAGATTCATAATGTCTGCATCATTGCTGCAGTGTTGCTGCTGAGCTTGAACTTAAGAATTGCTTTCCATAACACAAGTCCAGTTGTTTATTCAGTACTGATTCCTTAAAGCAAAGAATACAACTTTCGTAGTTTGTCTCTGTTTGCACGATTTCTGTCCTTTTTAAGCCTTCATTTTTCTTTTTATCCATCTAAAGAAATCAAGTGCTAACCGCCCAATAAAGATGGACATGTATGACAGAAGACCTGCATCCATCCTGAGAAACATCTGGTTAATTAACACTTCCAAATAGTGAAGAGGAAATTGTTCTTACAACTTGATGCCAATCATGCCAGATTCAAGAAGACCAAGGAAACAACTTGATCTGGAATGCTGTGTTGCCCTCTCCATTATAGAGTAAAACAACTTGTACTAGACAGAAAATCATGGATAAACTAATTACAGTCAACCTTTGAGACTAATTATCAAGGTGTTTGCTGTCAGTTTGTATTCTGGTATCTTGTTTGTCTCTCCTTCAGATTCTGGTGAGTATGTTGCATATATATTGTATGAGATTGCACCTTCAGTATCTTAACTTGCAGGTTTCTCCATTTCTCAGTCAGAATATTAAGTCATTGAATTTGACCTACTTTCAGACTGAATTCATTAACATCTACTGTTCTGAGATTGAGTATACACATTTGAGTCTTCTCTATTCCTCCTAAATTTGATATCATGAACTAAGGGAAAACATAATGACTTTTTTCTAAGGATCTATTTACCTTCACTTCCTTAATTAATTTCTTCCTGTTTCTAGGAAATAGGTGTTAGGAATGTAAGTTGGTTTGGAAATATATAAACCAGGATAGACATTTTAATACTGTCTCTTAAAGCCCATGTCACACCGAACCAACGGATGCAAAGAGGATGTAAAATGGACAAAAAAGCTTGCCATCCGTTGGCCACAAACCCAGGCGGAAGCACAGCAAGCCTCAGCCAATCTGCTTTGCAGCCCTGCAAGAGGGACAGGGCTACCATCCCGCCCCCTGGCCCTCACTTCTGGGTTTCTGCTGGTCGTCCCTGCAACTACGGGCTCGCTCTTCTGGGGCGTGGCTCTGGCTGTTCGGCTTCTGGAGAGTCTGATACAAAGGCACTCCACCACAGGCCACCTCCACAGCACCTGGGACCGCTTCACCCTTGAGACTGAGCGACCAAAGAGGTGCCAGAGACTCATATTTTTTTATAGCTTGTTTGTTAATAAAGTCTATTTATGATTGTCACACACTGCGTTCATTTCTTTTTTTAAGTAAAGTCTTGTGGAAACTTTTAGAAATGGGTTATTAAGCCTTTGCATACTTGTGGAGGGTAACGATAGGCAGTGGGGTGGCAGGAATACTTGAGTAATTGAGCAGGGGGGGGGATACTTTGGGATGGCGTAAAGTAGCTGTGGGGATAAAAACCCCCAGTCAGCAAGTCATAAGTGGTGACTTAAGTTGTCCATCACCCCCAGGTTCACACCTATGGGTCCTTTATTAATCCAATAGATAATGTTCATAATGCATCCACACATGGCAACATAAAACACAACTTTTTATTAAATGCCCTTTCATTGCAGCGCCGCCCCCAACATAATGCCCGAATCTCATCCGTGGATTGAGACAGCTAAAGAGAGCATGCCATTTAAGCATCTACCGATCCTGTTCTTGCCACCTCCACTGCTCCAGCTGGAGTTTGCGGCCACACCTGCCTTTCGAGGAGGTGCGCGTGCTTCTTCCCGTTCACGTGGAGGCTCTGTTGGGGCCTTGGCACATCCTCATGGTCTATCAGGTTTCGCCCTTGCCCTCCATTCCCCAGGCTCCATGTCGCCATTGCCTGATGCTACGGCACAAGCCTGTCCTGTAACACGGTGAGCAGTGCGCATGGATGCATTGTGCCGGATGCCAGCAACTTCCATGTAATCCCTACACGGTCACACGGTGACTGCTGCATGCGTGGTGAGAAGTACCTGGACCTTGTTGCCAGGATGCCAAAGGCGAATCTCTCACGCCACCCGCTTCGTGCCCTGGACAGCCTTATTGAACGATCCTCTTTACGGGTGAGGCGTCTGGACGTGTAGGCTTCAGAAGTGCGAGTAGGTTTGAGGGAGAAAGGCGTCATCCCCACTGAATCTAGGGCACAATCTTTGCGTGTGTTGGCAGTGGTCGGATCTGGGAAAGCCTGATGAGTTGCGTTCCAGCCCCTCCAGGTTGAGGACACTGCCATTGTATCAGCCTGGGCATCTGAAGAATGAGCCGTTGCCTGAAAGCAATCGAATGTACAGGAACTTGTATGTCAGCATCGACCCAGGCGAGAGAGATATGCTGAAGAAGCCTCTTGGAGTTGAAATAAGTGGAGGTCTGAGTTGGTTGGAATTTGCAGCCACGTGCGTGCCATCTATGCCAACAAGTGTGGAAGTTCCACTCTGATGACCACATGCTCTGCAACTTTCTTCACAGCCTTCTCAGTGGAGGGGCACTGGAGACCTCCTCCCTTGGTATTCTCGATGATGGCCTGCCACCCTTCTCTGACCACAGATGCTGAGGTGTGTGTGGCACCCTCCAGCCATACTGCATGCTCCTGTAGGGGGTCCCTGAGGCCAGGGCGCAGAGTGAGTGGGCACCTGAGCCCAGGTCCAGCTGGGGTGGAACTGTGCTCATGCTTGCGTCAACCTGGGTGCAGGCGCTGCCACAACTTTGGCAAACAGTGGCTGAGGGCATCCTCATGAAGTTCTGGAATGCCTGATATCTTCGTTCTGGAGCTCCACCATCAGCTTACTTGTACAGTCCATCCTCTGCTCTTCTGGCGAACCATCTTGGACCCAGACTCTTTTTGGCTGCTCTATTTTCTTCTCGCAGTAAGTTCACAGAAAGCCTACAGATGTTTCGAACTGTTGCGAACGAATTGGCTGCCAAAAGACTTTGTTACAATCCAACGGTGACATCGACTGGAGCTGTGGAAGAGGAAGATCATATGAAGCTCAGGCGGTCTGCACAGCTGGGCTGCTGGTCTGAAAGGTGAGATGCGATTAGACTGCTCCCTATTTATAGAAATATAGGTTTTCGCACTAGGCATCCTCTGTGGATCCTCAGGCATCCTCTAGACATCCTTAATCATCCGATAGGTTCCCCCTCTGCGAATGTTTTTCCATTTTAAACGCTTTGTTTCTGTGCTGCATCCGTTCTGCATCCGTTCTGCGTCCGGTATCCTTCCTCCTGGCGTTCCGGGCGGGATGCGAGTTGCGCGGACTGCGTGAGCGGATGCCTCGCGGATATAGCAGATGACGTAACGGATGCATAATGAGATGTGTAAGTGGATGAAAACGTCAATAAAACGATGCTGACGGATCGAGAGGAAGCAAAACGGAGCACGTGAGTACATCGCGTTTT
>BHFT01004679.1:0-21501 GCA_004320025.1 Laticauda laticaudata
GGGCCTGGGTCCTCCTCTGACTGCTCAGCTGGCCTCTGCCCTTCCCCAGCCTCCTCCACAACCTCTGGAGCCACACACCCCACTCCCTGCCAGCTGTTCCTCCTCTCCCTCAGAGTCAGTCTCCACCAGGGGCATGACATCCCCTCTGCCAGTCCATAAAATCAGAAAGCGGAAACTCTGATCTAGATGTCCTGTTCTAAAATAGGCCCAACCCTTTGGAAGGAGGATATGAAGGAGATCCAAGAAAGCAAAGGGGTGAAACAGGGGGGAACGAGATAGATTTGACCTAGAAATGGCCAACCGCTGACCCCATATGTTCAGCAGGCTGCTGAGGGATAGGTGCCATTTTGCGGTTCCTTCTCCATCAACCCTCCGTTCCAACTCGTAGGCCTTATCTACTTAACTTGCCCATAATTCTCTATTAGTGACCATAAAAAGTTCTTTATTCTCTATTTTCATATGACCCGGATTCCTTCACAAGTCTTCAGCAACTTTATTAACCTCAAAGAAAAATTAAAAGTAGAGACCAAGGAAGAGGAGAAGGCTGGCATAATGAAGTCTCGGTTAAGCCCAGCAAGGTCAAAGAATAATACGCTCTGAAACCGTTTCAGAAAGAAACTTAAAATTAACTAGTCCCTTGAGGAAGATTCAGCCTGCCTTATGTTCCCTTCATAACCCTTGGAATATTTGCACAGTATTGTCCAAGGAGCTGTCATGCGACATCCCAAGGGCATAAAACTCTCCAGTGGGACAAGACATTTATCATTCCAGCTTTGAGTCACTTAATCCTGGTTTTTATGCTGACCGAGTTCTCTCACTAAATTGCAGATAACTGCACTTTGGACCTGATAATTCACCAGCTTTGACCTGCACCATTGTCACTTTTGTACCCCAAAATAAGGAACAACAAGGTGCACTTTAGTGAAGCATAGTTCTTCACTAAAGGCCCTAAAAATCCAGACAGGTCCAACAACCCACTGGTTCTTCTATAAAGTCCTTACCTGGGCTATACAGGTAATCCTCTGTATACTTACAACCCATTGTTTAGCAACCAAAGTTACAACAGCACAGGAAAAAAAAGTGACTTAAATCTGGTCCTTGCACTGATGACCATCACAACATTCCCAAGGTCATGTGATCAAAATTGGTCTCTTGGCAACTGGCGTGTATTTATGACAGTTGCAGTATCCCAGGGTCTCATGAGGTGATGGGCTGCTGCCAGTTTGGACCAGTTCTAGCGAACCAGTAGTTCCAACTATCAGCTGGCCCCACCCACCTGCCCCCACCCTATCCTGTCTTACATTTTCTTCTTCTGCAGCTCAGCTGATTCACACGGCACAATGGATTACCGCGCCTCAGCTGTTCTACTCACCGGGGAAGGCTAGGTAATGAGCTGGAGAGGTTCTAATTAGTGTTTATTGATTGCCAAGTGCGCCCAGCAAGCCACACCCACCAAATCGGTGGCAACAATATTTGAATCCCACCACTGAGGAACTCATTCAGACCTGAAGAAGCTTCTTGGATGAGAAGCAAAATGTCTTCAAGGAAAAACAAAGCAAATCCAGTTGCCTCTCATAAAAGCACCTTTGGGGCAACCTGGATGATTGAGAACCTCCATAGACAAGATGCTTAGCATTTATCTTGAGATACAAGAATGCAGAATATTAAGGAAACTTCCTAACTGTAAGAAAAGTTTGTCGATTAAGTTAATTATGTATAGAGGGATGATCTACAGGTAATTCTTGACTTACGAACATAATTGAATCCATAAGCATATTATGACTGTAATTCAGGACTCAGTTATGTTCATAATTGTGGCATTCACTTAATGACAGCTACAAAAATAGATAATAAATTAGATGCAGTTACAGGGTGGTTGTTAAACATGTGACTGCATCTAATTTTATTATTTATTTTTGTAACAGTCATTAAGTGAATGCCATAGTCGTTAAGTGAGCCGTTTTTCTTCACACCTGTTTCTTGGGGGGGGGGTTGCTGGAAACTGGAAGTAAGTGGCAGTGTCTGGCAAGGAAACATTCTTCAGATTCTTGAATGAGAAGGATTTTCAAAACACAAAAAAAAGCCAAGAAAGTCCAATTAAAAAAAAAAAAGCACATTTGGGTCAGCCATGACCACAATGAATGAGAATCACCATAGACAATGAGATAATATAACTTCTATATTACTCAACTGAGGGAAAGATAGACAACAGATCCATTTCTGTCCTGAAGCATAAAAAGTAAGAATGCTGTGCAAAGAGGGGAATAAAAAAAAAAAAAATAGCNAAAAAAAAAAAAAAGATAGCAAAATAAAAATTCAAACTGGTTGCACTCAATATTCATTTTTTAAAAATCCATTCCTATGACTCAAGAAGCTATCGTTCAGAATGGACACTGTCGCCATGTTGCATAGTACTGTTGAGAATGAAAAGAATTCTCTTAAATGGATATTAAAATAAAAATCTCTTTCACCGATTATGCATTTATGGGCTTCTTGATTCCTACCCATCCTCCAACCTATTTGCCCTTTAAATTAATTGACCCCATTGGAAATCTTACATTTGGAAAGGAGTCACTAATGGAACAGAATTGCCCAAGAGAATTTCCTTATGAAATAAGTCTCAACCTTTCCCTGAAGAGCAAGGACAAATTTATCTCTGTCTGTCTCTGTCTCTCTGTCTGTCTCTCTCTCTCTCTCCCTCTGTGTGTTTCTCTGTCTTTCTCTCTATGTGTGTGTCTCTCTCTCTGTTTCTCTGTCTCTCTCCCTCTGTCTCTCTGTGTGTGTCTCTGTCTCTCTCTGTCTCTGTTTCTCTCTCTGTCTGTCTCTCTGTCTCTGTCTGTTTCTCTCCCTCTGTCTCTCTCTGTCTCTGTTTCTCTCTCTGTCTGTCTGTCTCTCTTTCTCTGGCTCTGTCTGTTTCTCTCCCTCTGTCTCTCTCTGTCTCTGTTTCTCTCTGTGTGGGTCTCTTTCTCCCTGCTTCCCTGCCCCGCCTCTCTCACATACACACACACCTCCTTTCCTCTCACCTCCTTCCCCACAAACTGAATATAGGTAGAAAGTACAATATTCTCTTGTATTGGACTGCAAATCCCACGATTCCCAAACAGTGTGCCGCTCCCTGAGTGTTGAGAGGCTAGGATGCTCATTCTGAATTCCAGCCTATCAGAAGCAGCAAACTTCAAGCTTCTTGGGTATTTAAATGGACCAACAGAAAGCAGATGTATCGTTTGCTTCATTGGGTTACAATGAGAACAATTAATTAACAGTGAGAAGGACTTGCCTCTAGAAGTTGCAGGTGCTCCAACACTGGAGGTTTCTAAAAAGAGATTGGACAGCCATTTGTCTGAAATGATGTAGAGCCAGTTTCCACAAAGGTTCAAAGAAATGACCTTAGATGACCTTATTCATTCCAATGTCACCTAATTGCCTCCTCCATTGACTGGGATAATGGATTTGCTGAGGGACACGGCTTGAAGTGGTTCAAATATGGACAGCTCAAACAGTTCAGTGAAAAGAAGGACCAGGGGAGACATGATAGCAGTCTTCCAATATTTGAGGGGCTGCCCCCAAAGAAGAGGGAGTTAAGCTATTTTCCAAAGTACCTGAAGGCAGGACAAGAAGCAATGGATGGAAACTAACCAAGGAGAGAAGCAACTTAAAACTAAGGAGAAATTTCCTGACAGTCAGAACAATTAACCAGTGGAACAACTTGCCTCCAGAAGTTGTGAATGCTCCAACACTGGAAGTTTTTAAAAAGGTGTCAGATAGCCATTTGTCTGAAGTGTTATAGGATTTCCTACCAAGGCAGCGGGTTGGACCAGAAGACCTCCAAGGTCCCTTCCAACTCTGTTATTCTATTCTATTCTATCCTATTCTATTCTACCTCTTGTCCTTTTTTCCTGCGGCAATTCTTCGAAGCTGAAGTTGAAACCGTGCAGCCAACTTTGAAGTACGTCTACTCGCATAGTGTCTGGACATTATTTCCTCCTGATGAAGAATGTCAGTTATGGCTCCCATTCATTTTAATTAGTGATCAATTAGTCACCATCTCAGACAGCAGGAAAACAAGAGCGTGGGCGCCAGATTCCCTCACACAATTACTGTTTCCCACATAAATAAACTATTTCAGATCCTTCCAAATTTGCATTTGCCATAAGAACTCAAGAGTGTCAGAGAGTTTAAAGAGGGATGACTGTCCAGAGAAAGTTCTTGTTCTCTCTCTCTCTCTCTCTCTCTCTCAGTCAACCTGTCACTCACTGGGGAGTAGGAGGGTGAGGGAGGGCTGGGAAGGGGACACTATTCTCTCTGCTTGGGGGATTTGGCTGAGGGAGAGACGGAGGGGGGAAAACGCATCCAACGTGGTGAACAGCTGGGGCCCATCACTTTTCATTGTGGGCCTTGGAGAGCCGCGGCTGACAGAGTGATGCACAGAGGCTGTCCTAGTTAATGACTTCACCATTCTCCGTCATTATTCCCATCATTAGGAAATTAAGGGGACAGAAGGTATTTACTGTAAACCTGCCGCCTCCCAAGGAGAGATAAATAGAAACGGATAAATGGGATCTTCTGGTACGGCTCGCCTATTAACCTTCTGTTTCCCAGTACAGACATATGCCCACTATTCTGCCATTAATAACCGGTAATTGGCCAAGCAGCAGGCAGGAAAGCATTGCCTCTTAAGACGCTCTCACCCCACCGCAATTGCCCCCTTTCCCTTTTGTGGAGAAAGTGGCTCCTCTGGTGTAGGAAGAGGAGGAGAAGCAGCAGAGCGGGAGGGGGAAAGGAAGGGGAAAAAGCACCTCCATTGGTCTGAAGTGATATAGGGTTTCCTACCTGAGCAGAGGTTGGATTGGAAGACCTCCAGGGTCCCTTCCAACTCTGTTGTTCTGTTCTGTTCTATTCTGATCTGTATTCTGTTCTGTGCTGTTCTGTTCTTTCTATTCTATTCTGTTCTGTTCTCTATTCTATTCTATTCATTCTATTTCTATTCTATTCTATTTTTTATTCTGTTATATTTTCTATTCTATTTTGTATTCTACTTTCTTATATTCTACTCTATTTTCTATTATATTTTATTGTATTTTTATTATTATTATATTACATGTTCTATTCTATTCTCTATTGCTAATTATTGAATATTAATTAGTTCCAGTTGTGTTATAGTTCTACTGCGTGTCTATTATATTTTAATGAGTGAGTTGTGTGCGCGAGTGTATTAGTTGAGTAGTGTCCATGTTCCTAGCTCTGATTCCCTATTCTATTCTATTTTCTATCATTTTCATATTCCATTTTCCTTATATTCTTACTCTATTTCTATATATTTTATTATATTTTCATTATTTTTATTTTCTATTCTATTCTAATTGTATTTATTCTCTATTTATCATTTCTATTATAATATTATATTTTTGATTTCTTATTTTCTATTGTATTATATTATTACTGTGTATATTTTCTGTTATATTATACTTTTATGTTCTTTTCTTTTTCTAATTCTACTTTTCTATTCTATTCTATTTTGTATTATATTAATATTTTCTACTTCTATTCTGTTTTCTGTATTCTATTCTATTTTCTATTTTCTATTATCATATTATATTTTCTATTCTATTTCTAATTCCATTCGTTTTCTATTCTATTTCTTATTCTATTCTATCTATTCTACTCTATTCTATTCTATCTACTCTATTCTATTCTTTTCTTTTTACTTTTTTTATTTTGTATTGTACTTATTTATATTTTCAATTCCTATTGGTTATTATTATTATTATATTTCCATTCCAATTCCATTCTTTCCCAAAAGACTCACTGAAAACCAGAACCATACAGGTAGCCTTTAAACTTAACCAGCCCATTGTTAAATGAGAACAGTTGTTTAAGTGAATTTTGCCCATTTTGTGACTTTCTTGCCAACACTGTTGTTAAGGCAGTTCACTGCAGTTGTTAAGCTAGTAACACAGTTGTTCAGTGAATCTGGCTTCCCCACTGACTTTGCTTTTGGAAAGTTACAAAAGTGATGAATATGACCTGGACAACAACCGCAACCCTTCCATAAATATGAAACCATTGCTAAGCATCTGAATCTCGGCCATGTGACCCTGGGAAGATGCTGCAAAGTTGGAAGAATGGAAGTATGGAACAGTTCCTTTTTAATGCCATTGCAATGAATGGTCACTAAAGGATGGTTTTAGAGGTCAAGGACTACCTAATTGCAATAAATATACTGCCATTTAAGTTCCAGCCTCCACTAAAGTGGTTCTTCATAACCAGGGTCTTAATAATAAAAGCGCACTGCACCAATACTGTCTGGTTTGGTTCTGCAACCCAACAGGACAAACACAGACCTCCACGAGAGTATTTAGACTTTGCAAGAAAGAGAGAACAAGTACTGGGAACGCACGGGCGTGCGTGTTCTTAAAATTGAGACGCTGATACTGGCATCAAGTCAAAAAGGGGGTGAAAATATCTAATAGACTCTTTTTGCGGGAGTCTCATAAACTGTTTCGAGACGCTTCCGGGTGAAAAGCGCTACAGGGAGCCTGCGAGTGCCAGACCAGAGGAGACAGCGCAGAGAGACATTTTACGCCTGCGACGCCGATCACTGGCTAACCAAAGTAATTCCCTCAGAGCGAGTGTGCAATGCTGAGTGTGACAAGTCTGCGCTATTACGTGTTAAATTCTTTCTCATGCGACTTTGGCGCTTACGCAGGAGCGCCGGTGCGACCGCTGTGACTGTTGACGTGTAACTGTGTGCTTGCGTGTCGCTCGAATTCCTTACAAATTATATTGAATGTTTCCTAGTGTTGTCATTGTGTATTGTATCCTATGACTTATGTGAGGTATTAAGTTTCGCTTCTTATCCTTATGATTCTCGACTCTCCTACGAATGTATCTTTATTTTTTATGTATACTGAGAATATTTACACAGAAAAATTCCTTGTGTATGCCACAAGAAAAAATACAACCAGCTTAAAGACCTCATGGAACTACCAGAACACTGCCTACAACACAAATATTTCATATACAAAGGAAAAGATACAAGCAAATTAGACGGAGCCCCTATGGATCACACTGTCACCGTCATTGCAAACCTGTCTCATGGAGAATTGAATCCAGACCTGGCTAATGACACCCAGAAACCCAAAACTATGGCTAACATCATCGATGGACACATTTGTTATTTGGCCCGCATGGAAAGAAAACCTAAACAATTTCTAACACACCTAACAACACACACCCCAAATCAAGTTTACGATGGAAACGGAAATAACAAAAACTACATTCTAGATGTACTAATCTACAAAGAACAATGGCACACGAGGACACAACCGGTATACCAGAAGAAAACACACACCAAGCCGCTAACGCATCAATGCCCAATCCCACACCACCCAGTACAATAAACTCCCGTGCCAAAACACTAAATCACAGAACGCAAACACCTGGCAGACAAGACAAAATATAAGACTGAACTATGGCACCCTGACTAAAGTACTGACAGTCCAACGGCTTCCACCAAAAAACAAAATCACCAGCTTGATCCACAAAACACAGCCAAGACATAATACAGAGACCTAGAAGACCAATAGACCTATGGAACAGCTGTCTTGCCCTACATAAGAAGGTACTAACAGATAACAATCAGTAAGATACTTACACAGGCATCACATCAAATCTGCCTTCAAACAGACAAAAAAAATAGCAGCCATCCATTAGAAAAACCCCAAGACAAAATTGACCTCGGAAAAACCAAGGCATATACCAAGTTCCTGTGCATCATGCCGGCGGCCACTACTTGGACAGACCAATAGAAGAATAAGTGCACCTAAATGACACAAAAATGCAGTAAAAAAGCTGGAATATACCGTCCTCACTAGTCCAACACATGAAAACACAGTCAAACATCAACTCAATGGCACTAAAACCCTGGCCACTATGAAACCCCAGCCACAAAATCATCCAGAAGAAGCCATAGAGATTGAAAAAAAAGACCTGAAAACATGAATAGAAGAGATGATTCCCAGCAGACGTCAATCATTTGGAAGCCTGCACTCTCAAAATAGAAAGATCTCCACACCACAAGTCAGGCAAACACTGGGCCCAACCAGACTCCCTCTGATAACCTCAGCTCAAACACACCCCAACCAGCGCACCCAGGTGAAATCTGGCTTCCTAATGGATAGCACCAATCCTTTCACATGAAGCAAAGCTGCACTGAAAGCCTCCAACAAGGGAACAGAGTGTTGCAGCCATTAAAAGCCACAAAACAGACAGAAGGAAACCAGAAACACCAAATCAACTCAAACTCCAGTCCAGTGAACAGAACTGACCTAGACTCCCAGCCAACAGAATAGGCGCACTCGAATTTGAAACAGAGCTGTGAAGCCCACATCCATACAGAAGCCTGATGTGGCAGATGAGATTCTGGCCTGAAGTTGCTACAACTTTAACAGCACTACAATGACGTGGGATAATACCCGAGGGAAACTGAACAGCATACATGTAAGTACCTGCGAAAGCTTACAGGTATGTAGGTTTAGGTGTGTTCGGGTCTTCTCCCATGTAAGATTAAGAGTATCTTGGCCATGTTTCGGCGAGGTCCCACTCGCTATCCTCAGACTGGTACTTTCGGCTTCATGCCAGTGCAAGCAGAAACGTCGCCCAGATACTCTTAATCTTACACAGGAAAAGACCCGAACACACCTAGACCTACATATATATATTAATTTCCACTTAGTAGATTAATTAATTGGCCTATCGTTTACAAGGCAGGTGTGTGATGAAGTACAGTATATAACTAATACAGTTGGTACTTTTTACAGGTAGTCTTCAATCTATCCCATATTACTGTCTAAACTGAAGTATAATTACCCAGTAGTGGTCCATATGGCTAAATATTGACATCAGATCAGCCATCAATAGAAATCCCAAATTTTTGATGACTATCCGGGCAAATGTTCAGAACAGTTTTTATTTTATTTATTTCTTAATTTGATTTATTTGATTTGTCAATTGCTTACAGGATAATAGGTATAAATATAAACATGAGTAAGAATACAGGAAATAGGATAATAGGACAGGGACAGGAGGCACGATTGTGCACTTATGCATGCCCCTTATGCAGTTCTGCAGTTCTGGTGGAAAGATAGCCCCAACCTTACAAAGAAGCTCAAAGCTTGTGTTCAAAGGCAATTCTGCCAAGGATTTATTCTGTACCCTTGCAAAAGCAATAATGTCCGATGCCGATGGGTTGAAACCTGAAATTTAAAGCATCTACTTTGCATGAGAGTTTTTTGGAGGGCTCTATGCGTCAGAGCAGAATGCCATCGGAAGTTCAGATGCATCCAAAAGTTTTCAGATGAACAGATGAAAGAGGTCAAAATGTGATTTGGCTGGGAGGTTCTTCAGTGCAAGGCAAGCTGTTGGATTGTCTGCAGGGCTACACAGAGCCATCTTGTTTCTCTGGCATGCAGAAGATGTGTTCTGTTTTCAGGAACATAAGTGGAGGAGGAGAGAAAAAATTGATTCAGTAGTATTGGTATCAACAAGCAGGGAGCAGTAACAAAGGGATAATCACACAAAGCACATTGGAAAGGAAATATTGTTTTACAAAGGGCTCTAGCTAAATAGAGGGGTCATGATGGCTCAGGAGTGAAAGATGCTGAGCTTATCAGCTGAAAAGCAGGCATCCCAGGTTCAAGATCTGAGCACAGCACCATTGGGTGAGCTCCTGTTACTTGTTCCACCTAGCAGTTCGAAAGCATGCAAATGCAAGCAGATAAATCAATACCACTTTGATGGGAAGGGAGCAGCAGTCTGTGCCTCTCAGCATATAGTCATGCTGGCCACATGACCGTAGAAATGTCATTGGACAACATTGGCTTCCTTGGCTAAGAAACGGAGGCGATGATTTTGGTCACCACACTGTAAAAAAGATGTGGAGACTCTAGAAAAAGTGCAAAGAAGAGTAACCAGGATGATTAGGAGACTGGAGACTAAAACATATGATTAATGATTGCAGGAACTGGGCCTGGCTAGTTAGTGAAGAGAAGGATCAGGGGAGATATGATAGCGGTCTTCCAGTATTTGAGGGGCTGCCACAGACAGGAGGGGGTTCAAGCTATTCTCCAAGGGACCCGAAGGCCAGACAAGGAATAATGGATGGAAACTGAACAAGGAGAGATTCAACCTAGAAACAATGAGAAATTTTCTGACAGTGAGGACAATCAACCCATGGAACAGAAATTGCCTTTGAAAGTTGTGGGAGCTTCATCAGTGGAGGCTTTCAAGAAGAGATTGGACTGTCCCTCTATCAGAAATGGTGTACGGTCTCCTGCTTGGTCGGGGGTTGGACGAGATGACCTACAAGGCCCCTTCCAACTCTCTTAATCTAAGATGTATGAGCACCACCCCCGAGAGTCAGACCCAACTGAACAAGGGAAACCTTTATCTATCTAAACAAGAAGTACAATCTTTACAGAGTGAGGCGGGGGAAAAAAGATATTCCAAAGTCTCCATCAAATTTATTCCTAGAGAAATTGAATAGGGAGTTTACTTACGTCTTCAAGGAGAGTATCTTAGAAGGTTAAATCATGACAACTGGACGAAAGCTTATTAAAACTGAGACATTTTGTTCCTGATCAGACATGACTGAATGGATAACATCATCATCATCATCATCTTCATGACAATTACTTCAAGGATATGGGCTTTGGACAATGACCTCAAAAGTTTATCTAAAGGTTGAATCATGGTAAATGGATACAGATTAATCTTTGTTAATCTGAGGCATTTTGTTGCTCATCTAAGCAACTTCATCAGTCAGAGAAAACTTAGTTAGGCAGAGAGTCGTTGGAATGTACCAACTATGGCCATACCAAGAGTTTTCCCCCAGAATACATTGCAATGTGTCAATGAAGACTCAATCATCCAGGTCAAAAGTGTCTAAATCGTGGCAGTTGGACCAATCATTGTTAATCTGAGATGTTTCATTGCTTTATAGACACTTTTGTCTACACTGGCGCAGCGGTCAGAGTGCAGTACTTCAGGCTACTTCTGCTGACTGCTGGTTGCCTGCAATTTGGCAGTTCAAATCTCACCAGGCTTAAGGTTGACTCAGCCTTCCCTCTTTCTGAGGTCTGTAAAATGAGGACCCAGATTGTTGAGGGCAACAGGCTGATTCTGTAAACTGCTTAGAGAAGGGCTGCAAAGCACTGTGAAGCAGTATATAAGTCTTAAGTGCTATTGCTGTTGCTTTTTAGCCTGGATGATTGAGTCTTCATTGACAGACAGACCTCAAAAGTTCATTCTCCTGGTAGAAACAGGGTGTCAGGATTCAGCAATCACTCTAATTAAATCATGATTCTCAAGCCAAACTTTAAAAAGCTTCAAAGGATTCATTAGAGGTGACCTACTGGCACTGCCCTGTATGAAGCCAACCCTGGCATACATAATTTAAACACACTGGTTTCCCCCCTCTCTCCTGGGTGTCTTAAACCAGATTCTCCAATTGAGCACATTCACAGGCTGGGTGTCATCATTCATGTTTTGTTTTGTTTTGTTTTGTTTACTGTCATTGCACCTCGTACAATGAAATCAAACACCATCTTCAATGCACATCATGACCATGAAAATAAACACAAACAATCCTTCCACCCTCACACAATGAACGAAAACTCCCGACACCACACCACCACAGCACTATACAGCAGAATTCAAGGAGCTACTGCCCTGGAATAGAAGCTGTTTTTCAGCCTATTTGTCCTTGTTTTTTATCATCCTGTACCATCTGCCAGATGGTAATAGTTCAAAAAAAGGGTGCCCAGGATGAGATGGATCTTTGAGAATGTTTAAAACTTTCTTTAAGGCAGCAGGAGCGATAAAGCTCTTCCAAAGAGGGGAGAGGGCAACCCATGATCTTCTGGGCAATGAAGTCAACCCTCTGAAGCGCTGTCCTTTCTGCCAATGTGCAATTGGCAAAACCATACAGAGGTTCAGTAAATTAAGATACTCTCTCTGGTGCAGCAGTAGAAGGTCACCAGCAGTTTTTTCATTCGGTTGCTTTTTTCTGAGGAGTCTCAGGTAATATTATCTCTGCTGGCCCTTTTGACCAGGGCTGCAATGTGGGAGCCCAAGTCAGGTCCTCTTTTATAGTAACACCCAGAGACTCCAATTAAATATATTTGTGGGCAAAAGCTCTGGTATCTTAGTTACAATCTTATAAAGATAGAGTTGGAATGTACTTTCGCTTCCTTTCAAACTGCTGTTCCTCCAGATTTCCTTCCCCCCCCCTTTTTTTTTTAATGGCAACTACTAAAACAGGCATAGGAATGTTTTATGAGTTGACACAGGGCCTGCTAGCCAGATTCCACTTGGTTTCTTCTTAGTTATTTTGCTGAAACGATGCTTACCAACCTTTCCGTTTTGTTTACCTCAAGTGCGCGAGTGTCATCATGAGAGAACTTGTGCTGTTGGTTATTCTGCACAGCTGGCAACAGTGCCAGAGGGTTAGTGCGGATTCAGGGAAGCAGCGTTTCCACTGGCCCCATTCCTGAGGACTTGTTTTTGTTTTTTCCCCTGTAAAATCTCCTGACAACCAGCCCATTTGGAGGGAAAGCTCACACTCCTCTGCAAGGCCGGATGCTTTCTATGTGCAAGCATGCAACATGCTTATCTCCACCAACCTGACACTAATTGGATCTTCCAGATTGAGAGATTTGAACTGGGCTTTTGAATTCCCATAGCTCAGCTCTCTGGCCAGTGGAAGAACAAGGGTTGAATCTTAAAGGCTCTCAACTCATATATTCCCAGGATAAGAAATGTTAAAATCATATATGCTTTCATCTTGCTTTAATGCTTGTCCAGTGTCATTTTCTCTCTCTCTCTCTTTCTCTCTCTCTCTCTCTTCCTCCCTCCCTCTCTCCCTCTCTCCCCCCATCTCAGTCTCCTTCCATCTCTCTTTCTTTCTTCCTCNCCCTCCCCCTCTCTGTCTTGCTCCCCCCATCTCATTCTCTCCATCTCTCTTTCTCCCTCCCTCCCTCTCTCCCCATCTCACTCTCTCTTTCCTTCTGTCTCTCTCTTTATTTCTCCTTCCCTCTCTCTCTTTCTCCCTCCCTCCCTCCCTCTCTCCCTTCATCTCACTCTCTCTCCTTCTGTCTCTCTCTTTCTTTCTCCCTCCCTCTGTCTCTCTCTCCTCCCTTACCGCTGCAAAAAAATAAAAGATGTAAATAATTTTAACAGTCTCTAAAAAAACACTAAAAGTGCACCCAAGGTGACTCAATCTGTTTTTTCATATAAACCATAAAAAACACCTCTGTGCATGTTAAACAAACAGATAAATAATGAGTACTTTATTTGAACTACAGAACTCCAAAGGATAGGTAAGATATTGACACATGCTTTTGATTTGGGGTGACTATGCACAGCTATCACTTGAATAGAACGTCATTGTATTATGTTTGTGTTTTTAATATTGTTGCTGGCTTTTGTTTTGTGGATTCGTATAAGCGGTGTAGAGGCAAGTTTGGAATTTAGTTGAATTGTTCAAAGAAATAGCAGCAAAGTGGTATTGTATTAATTGCTGAATTTATATCTGCATAGTGCTGTAGAAAGTTAGCACCTACCCTTCTTCTAGAAGAATGAAATATTCTAGGAAATATTACAAAGGTAGAATATTTCCCGTAAAAGAGAAAGAGAAATCTTAAGGGAGACAGAAACTCAGCCTCAGCTCCCTGGCCCTCAGCAGATATTTTGGTGACAGCCTAACTACAAGACAAAAGATCTTCAGCTCCAGGGTGATAGGATTATCCTTCAAGGCAAAGCCATTCATCCACAATAGGAGCTGCATTGCATCAGCCCAAGTTTCAACCAAGCTTGACTCAGAAAAACTACAAAGTTAGCCATGACCCCTACATGGCCCCATGGGAGTCTGACAGCAATCAATAGGACGTATGTCCTTGCCACAGGAACAGAAAGCTCAAGGCCAAGGCCCAAGAGAGGGTATAAATAATCCTCTCTCTCCGCTCCATGTGTTCAGCTAAACCCATGTGACCTAAAAACCATGTGATCCTGTCCATCAATAAACCATCTTTCCAATCACCCTTCGTGTTTCCAGTGTCTTTCTCCCTACTTGGAACTGAACCCAGATGGATATTTCTTCCAACAGGCTGGTGTAACACCACCACTAATAATGAATGATGAGAGCATCAGATGAAACAAAAAATTATGACAGAGTAGAACATGTCCCCCTTCCAACCTAGATAAGTCATCGAGATATATGTATAAATAATCAAAGAGGGAATGCATGCTTATAAAAATAAGTTTTCAGGTGTGTGGATGGAGAATTGTTGCTTCTATGAAGAAGCCTCTGGATTTACTGGTTCCTAGCCAAGCTTCCTTCTTGTCAGTTCTTCCAATAAGTACATGCACTAATTGATCGAGTAGGTACCATGCTGGCTCAGGAATTCTGGGAATTGAAGTCCACAGGTCTTAAAGTTGTCCATCCTGCTCTAATTCCGAAACTGCCTCTTATCTATAACTTTGGAAACACTGAAAAAAAAATTGTTGCCAGGTCAGGGGGAAAAATGTTTCTTCAAACTCTCTGCAGTTCCAGCTATGTCCACTTAAGTGAGAAGGAACTTATTCACAGGTAAGTAGTCTTAACATTGCAGCTTCTGCTATATTTTCTATTCTGTAGCTGATAAAAAGTTTCTTTGGATGAGCTTCTGAATTTCTATTTTCCCATCCATTGAAGGGAAGAACGCCATGGGTATGATCCATGTAGCCCCCTAGTGGAAACTTCAGGCTTCCTTGGTGAAATGCAACTAACAAGACTATAAAACAAAGTCAGGTCCATTGTGTAACACAGCTTACACAAGCAGATTCCATTTGTTTAATGTGTGCGGGAAGTATAATTGTCTTGGCAAAGTTCTCCTCGAAGAGCATTGATTACTTTCACCCATCTGTTTTTAAAGAAACCATCAATGTACAGCACGCTACCCAAGCATAACCCTTATGTCATTTTAAATGAAGGATGGATATGTCTATTTTAAGACTACCAGATCCGGAATGCTAAAATCCAGATGACAGCTCATTGGCAAACTAAACTATACGGGGGCAGGGAGGAATCTAACCTTGGCTGCCCTCTACTGATTAACCAGACTTTGCCTGGTATGGTAGCCCTCATTAGTGGCTGCAGGTCTTCCTCCTAGCTGCCTACTGTTACTCAGAGGTGTGTTTTGCTTACTCGTTAATCGCACATTTTTCCCATCCCTTGATTGTTTGGTTCCAATGTGTATTTTTCACTTTAGATGGAATTAAGAAGCTGTTGAATTGCTCTGAATATTCTGAGCCATGAGAGAAAGATTCCATGGGTATATATTGGATAAATAGCAACCATACCAGGAGTGATCAACACACAAGATCACATTATTAGCATCATAGCAAGTGTCATGCCACTGTCAGAATCTGACTCCAAGGAGGAAGCTGACAGGGAGTGGGAGTGTAGCTCCTTGGCTGTGGAAGAAACTGGGGAAGGGCAAAGTCCGACTGGGCAGAGCAGGAGAGGTAGAACAAGGGGAAGGGAATTCAGAGGAAGACTCAGGCCCACCCCCTCTTCATCCTAGGACATACAGGGAGGAATGGAGAAGAGAGCAACATGGGTTGCATGGCTTACGGGGGAGGAAAAGGCCCTGATTCCCTTCATTAGCTGCAGCTGGGAACACAGTGTATAAAAAAGGCAAGCTGCGTAAAGCAAGCTGTTGGGAACAAACATGACTTTATCTTGTATCATCGTGGCTTATCTGTGTTCCTGGAGTCTTCCCAACTGTGTGTTTTGCTGTCCTTTCAACTTTGAAATTCCTGCTCCTGCCCTGCCAAACTAATTGCTTCAGTTTGGTTTGTTTGGATTTTAAGTTACAGTTTGTGTATACCTTGTTTTGGACTGAATTCTCTGCAGCCAAGGCTGTTCCTGGGAGAGTTTTTCTCCAGCCCGAAGGTAACCTGGACATTGGGGGCAAAGTTGGAGATAATAAAGGGACTCTTGTTGGTTATTTGACTGTGTTGCCTTTGTGCCATGCCCCGGGTCATCACAGCAATAGCATTTAGAACTAATGGCTTACCTTGTCAGTGTTGATCAGTTGCAACAGTGTTTTGATTGGTGCCAGGTCTCTACAGCCTCAGGTAGAGAAGGACTATTCTGCACCCCTCCCTCAAAAGGTTATTTAAAATGCAGAGTTTCCCAGCATTCCTTTAGGAACCTCCAACATGCAAAATGTGGTTACTCATCCTAAAACGAATCCTCTTTATCCGGAGCTTCAAATTTTGCTGTTTGCTGGGAAGGTGTGTAGCTAAAAAGTCAGTCTACATTAAGTTTACATTTAACTTTGGGGATATTTCTTCATAACCAAACAAAACTGTGTTTTCTGTGCAGTTCACACCCCTGGCTCACTGGATCTGGATGTCACAAAGCAAAGCCCACATTTTGTAATGAACCCCCCTGCCCCGTTATGACTGGCAGAGTGCTGCAGGAAGCTGAGTGCTATCATGCCCTCTCTGGCCATACCCACCCTGGCCATGCCCCCCAGCCATGCCTACCCTGGCCATGCCCACCCCAGCCCTCTGAGGTCAAACACAACCCTGATGTGGCCCTCAATGAAATTAAGTTTGACACCCCTGACTTAGACTTATATAGCGCTTCACAGTGCTTTTACAGCCCTCTCTAAGCAATTGACAGCCTCTTACCCCCAACTCTCTGGGTCCTCATTTTACCCACTTTGGAAGGATGGAAGGCTGAGTCAACCTCGAGCCTGGTGAGAATCAAACTGCCAAATTTGAGTCCACAGTCAGCAGAAGTAGCCTGCAGTACTGCACTCTGACCACTGCACCACCATGGCTCATATTGGATACCACAAGTTCTATACCCACTTTCTGGCTACCAGTTTCATGCCATATTCCTCTAGTCCAACTTTCCTTGAGTAGGAAATCTTATATCATTATATATCTTATATCATTTCAGACAAATTGTTGTCCAGTGTTTTTTGGGAGGGGTGGGAGGCCTTCAGTGATGGAGCACCCATAGCTTCTGAAGGCAAGTTATCAGGACATCCAAAAATTGGCTGGATAACAACTTCAGTCAACTTTAAGGGGTGTGCATAAGTGCACAATCGTGCCTGCCGTCCCTGTCCTATTGTCCCCAATTATTAGTTCCTATTTCTTATACTTAAACTTATGTTTACTCTTATTTCTATTGTATTGTAAGCATTTGACAAAATAAATAAATAAAATAAAATAAAATAAAATAAAAAACATAAAATAAAATAAAATAAAATAAAATAAATATAAAATAAAATAAAATAATAAAAATAATAAAATAAAATAAAATTAAATAAAATAAAAATAAAATAAAATAAAATAAAATAAAAATAAAATAAAATAAATAAAACTTCAAGATCTTGAATCAAGAATGGGCCTATTTTGCTCCTTCAGAGTGTCTATGCCTTCATGCCCTCTAACAGCTGAACCAGAAGGAGTTAATATACATCATAAGAAACTGGCCAACAGGTTGCTTTTTAACTATTTTTGTAAAGGTAAAAGTTCCCCTCGCACATACATGATAGTCATTTCCGGCTCTAAGGGGGCAATGCTCATCCTATTCCAAAGCCAAAGAGCCAGCGTTGTCCAAAGACATCTCCGTGGTCATGTGGCCAGCATGACTAAATGCCGAAGGCACACAGAATGCAGTTACCTTCCCACCAAAGATGGTCCCTATTTTTCTACTTGCATTTTTACATGCTTTGGAACTGCCAGGTTGGCAGAAGCTGGGACAAGTAACAGGAGCTCAGTCCATTATGCAGCGCTAGAGATTCGAACCACTGAACTGCCAATCTTTCTGATCCCCAAGCTCAGCATCTTAGCCACTGAGCCACCATATCCTTAACTATTTTTGCCATACGCTAAATAAAGTAACATTTGATAAAGAAGTTTGCAAAAATAAAATTTAACATACAAATCCTGTGGGGATACCGAAAGATCCGGTGAGTATATTCAAAGGGCCACTGCCATTTACAAAATAGAGAGCTAAATTTCAAAGTTAACCAGCATGGTTTCTATGGGGGAAAAAAAATGTATGTTTCACATATTCCTCCATTCCCCTTGTCAAAAGACTTGCATTGTATTGCCTAAATAATTCAGGTTGCAATCACAAAGTGATTTGGGGAACAGTTCACATTGATTTTTCCTTATCGGTTACATTTTTATCGTGTTTTAAGAAAGCCATATGTTGACCCCTTTGAAAAACACAGGTATGCTCCTTTTCAAAGTATATTTCTCTGCAATACATCAGGTTCAAGTATGTAAAAGATCAAAGGAAAGCAATTATGCGCTTAGAGGCAGCACATAAATATAACGGAAGGGCAAAGAATTATGTTTCTAGAGCCGAGAAGGATCCATCCACGTGCTTCAAGTTTTGTTATTTCTTACGTTTCCAGTCTTAGATTCATTTGCTCTATTTTGGGAACATAGAATAAGAGAGTTGGAAGGGACCTTGGAGGTCTTCTAGTCCAACCCCCTGCTCAAGCAGGCAGGGGTGGGATTCAAATTTCTTAACAACTGGTTCTATGGGCCTAATTTGTGGGTGTGGCTTGGTGGTCATGTGACTGGTTGGGCATGGCTTGTACATAAATATTGTAAATATATATGTAAAGATTGTTTTCTTTAATTTTTTAAAAAAGAGCAACTTTTACCCAAAATCAGGCAAAGCAGGCAGATTGAGCTGCTTGCAGAATCATAGATTCACTCCCAGATCTACCTTTCTGCAATCTGCTGCCTGAGTCTGCACTGAAAAATAGCAGCTTCAATTCTAAGGAAGGTTCAGCTCTGCTCTCAGGCCGCTTCTCCCTCCCCCAACCCCCTGAATACCACCCCTGACTGGGCCTCAGGGAAGCCTCCTGGGTGGGGTGTGTGGGGAGGGGAGGGGCCAGCCAGTGGTGTGATTTGCCGGTTCTTCAAACTGCGCAGAACCGGAACAACCGGTTCTATAGGACTGGTCCGAACTGGTAGAATCCCACCTCTGCAAGCAGGAGACACTATCCCAGTTCAAACAAATCTTTTCTTGAAAGCCTCTCATGATAGAGCACCCAGAACTTCTGCAGGTAAGCTATTCCACTGATAAATTGTTCTCACTATCAGGAAATTTCTCCTTAGTGTGGGAAGAAACATCCATCTGGTTCAGTTCCAAGCTAGGAGAAAGGCACTGGAGACAAAATGGAGGCTGGGGGCTCATTGGAAAGAGGGTCCATTTCAGTGGTGGGATTCAAAAAAATTTACTACCAGTTCTGTGAACGAGGCTTGGTGGCCGTGAAGTGGCTTGCTGGGCATGGCAGGGGAAGGATACTGTAAAATCTCCATTTCCACCCAGAGGTGGTATTCAGCAGGTTCTGACCAGTTCTGGAGAACTGGTAGCCGAAATTTTGAGTAGTTTGGAGAACCAGTACATACCACCTCTGACAGGCCCCACCAACCCCATCTCTTCTCTGCCTCCCAAGTGTCAGGTGATTGGCTGGGTCTTCTTTGGTTGCCCTGCACAGGAGAATGGAGCTGGAAAGTAGGTTAGTGGGGTGGGGAGGGAATGGGGATTTTACAGTATCCTTCCCCTGCCACGCCCACCAAGCCACAGCATTTAAAAAAGAATATTTTTAGCTGTAATACTTACCTTCTGCTGCATCCCTGGTGAATAAAACAGCTGAGGCGTGGCAAAACCGCTCGACTGCGCGAATCAGCTGCGCTCAAAAACAAGGAAATAAAGCACAGGAAAAGGACTGGGGCGGGGGGCGGGGCCAAATGATCACCGGAACGACCAACCAGGTAGAATTCCACCCTTGGACACACCCTATTCCTGCAATGGTTCTTTATATGTTTTAGCCTCCAACCTCTTCATCATTCTTTTTTTTTTTAATTATTATTTTATATTTTACAATAATTCAATTTCATTTCAACCGTGGGTCAACTGGGTACATATATCTTGTGCTTACAATTATATTTAATACTTTTCTTATCCATGTAACAGGAATCACATTTTCTTATAACTATTATTTAATACACCTATTTTTTTTAACAATCTTATCTTAGTCCTTTATATATTCATCTAGTCCATTTTAATTTGTTTTATTTTCCAACCATTGATAAAATAAATCCCATACCATACAATATTCCGTTCCTCCTTTTTCTTTGATTATTAATTTTAACCTATTCATTTCTGCACATTCAAATATTTTCTCAATTATTTTTCCCTCTATCGGTATCTTATCGCTTTTCCAATTCTGAGAAAATACAATTCTAGCTGCTGTTAATACATGTATAATTAAATATGTTCTTTCTTTACTATAGCCCAACCTCATCATCATTCTTGTTGCTCTTCTCTGCACTCTTTCTGGAGTCTTAACATCTCTTCATTGCTTCGCACCTCTGCACAAAATGCATTTTCTTTTGGCACACATTGCTCTTAATAAATTTTGCAACTTTTCCCAACTCAGTGTTTTTGACAGTGCTATATTTATTAGTAGGTGCTTGTTGTACTTTTAAAAAGTTTGGGGAATTGCTTCACAGAGTTCGGAAAGGTACACAGCCCTTGAAGGACAACTGGAGCGTTTTGTGGCCCCGTGGTCAAGAGAATCCTAATGGATAATATTTTCTTTGACTGACTAGAAAGGCCAACTGCTTACACAAAAAAGGTCATTTTATTGCCTGTTCTTTTGAGGGATGCTGCTTGAATGGGAAAAAAGCCAATTCTAAAAATAAAAAAGTGATTTTGAATTTTCTATCATTGGAAGGGAGGAGGAAATTCAACCAAGGATGGTTATAACAGGGATTACTGATAAACTGTATAAAAAGCAGGAGTCGTTTTATGTCTCCAAGTGCACTAAAATGAAACTGTTATTTAAAAAGAACTTACTAATGCTAGTAAACCCCATCTTTTCATTAAACCAGCAGTCCAAGATGCTATCTTTCTTCAGTATGAAAGCAATCAGATTTACTAAAATCTGGCATTCTCTCATTGCTCTAGCAATAATAACAGGTAAGTTTCTTCACATTAAATTTGAACTCTTATCAATCGGGGGGGGGGGGGGNGGGGGGGGACTATTTCAGTGGCAAATAATTATAATGGCTTTTTTCTTAAGTTTTCCCTCACTGAACTTTCCATTTGAAAAGTAGCCATTGGCTGAAAAGGTTGTCCCCCATTTCTTTCTCTTAGCACTTTCCCCCTGAGTGTAGGCAGTTCCAGTTAATTTGTGTGGCCTCAGAAATGGGGGAAGGAGTGAGGGATGGAAGGAGGAAGGGAAGGAAGGAGGGAAGGAAGGAAGGAAGGGTGAAGGGGTAAAGAAGAAAGGAAGGAGGGAACAGCAGGAAGAACTGGGTGAAGGGGTAAAGGAGAGGGGGAGGGGGAGGGAGGAAAGGAAGAAAAGAAGGGAAAAAAGAGGGGTAAGGGATAAAGGAAGGAGGGAGAGAGGG